>CAIGRK010000368.1:0-11769 GCA_903798315.1 Fraxinus greggii | reverse complement strand
AATTTTATTTTATTTAATTATATCTGAAAAATTCTTCAAAAGGTTCAGAAGCACATGCCTGTGGTCTGCAATTCTTTCAAAGGTAAAATCTAATACAAGATGAATATAGGGCACATGCAAATATAAAATTGCAAATCTACAACCTTACATTTAGGCATAAAATTACGTCAATCCCAACTACATAAACAAAGCTCACATAGTGACTGGATGGGCATCTGCATACAAGTAAAAGAGAAATTTTGTGTGCCAGTGCATGTCTTTGTATTATCAACAACAACAAAAGTACCTGTTCCCTTATTCTACTAACAAATTTCCTAAGATTCGGCTTCTCTGTAAAACTCCTGTGTTTGAAGGCAGGGATGTCACCATCATCATATGAAAAATCCATAGAACCCCTTTGTCCCTGTAATACAGCATGAAATTCATAAAGATCTATAGTAGTACAATGGAGACATACTCAAAATCCAACTTTAGTCCAAAAAAAGCAATTGAAAGCCATAATTTTGTAAATTCGGAATTCTTTGGACAGCTCATAACATATAAGAAAGTGATATGGGGGGACCATAAACCGTGTGTCAATGGGACCCACATAATGAGCGATGATAGTCTGCAAGAGTACTGTCACCTCAGCTATCAGATTCTGCATTTCTGGAGGCCCACTTACGCAGACATCACATCTGCACATAATACAAGTAGGAGGTACCACTCAAAGATCCCAAATGCAATATAAAAAGCTATAATTGCATCCACAATAAAGCAGATGTTGTTCAAGAATCATGTTCCATACATCAATCAATTCAGTTTAGCAACAGATCCAGACCAATTATTTTTATACGAAATGTATGCTTTTTAAGGCTGCCAGTGATTCAAGACAAACCAAGGCAAGATGTTTGTGGTTGTTCATCTAACAAGAACATTTGCATTAAGCACGTGTTCTTGATGGACTCAGCACTTGTTCATTCACTGTTTACAAACAAAGAAGCAATAGATGAACATCATGCAGTCAAAAAGGTATGCAATTATTTTTTCTTCAGAATTGAAACTGTTTCAGAATATACCTCACATATGCACTAGAACCTATTCAGTTGAGTGACAGCGAATAATTTGGCAAAAGGTGGTCGTGGTAAGGAAGAAGCAATGCAGTTTGTGTATTCTTAGTTGTAAATCGAAAGATATATCTCGTAGCATATTCCTAATTTGATTAGTGTTCAAAAAAACACCAGTTAAGAGAGAGCGAATAATTTGGCAAAAGGTGGTCGTGGTAAGGAATAAGTAATGTAGTTTGTGTATACTTAGTTGTAAATCGAAAGATATATCTCGTACTATATTCCTAATTTGAACAATTAGTGTTCAAAAAAACACCTACAGAGCAGATAATATTTTGTTCATGTTGCCCTTGTTTACTTGAATAAGAAAGGAAATTGCATCCATAGACAGCTCATTTATACCCTTAACTGAGCTGAAGACCAAGCTCTTCATATAACTGCCAGTTCATTGCAGCCCACCCAAAGGGGTTCTACAGAGAATGAGAACAAGGAATGGAGCTTTTCTTTAGATACTTTATAAGATTATCCGGAACAATTTTATCACATGGATGGGCAAAGCTTAATCCAACCCAATCCATTCAATGAACTTAATAGAACCTCTCAGATTCGCTTAAACAAAGTATCTACATAAGTGGACACTCAAAAACAAGCTCAATCTATGTACAGGCATGCCTACATTTGCAAATGGGTAAAAACAAGGATGAATAATTATGAAAATAAAAAATTTCATACATTCACAAAGGATCCAACTACTATAACTTTTGTGTCACGACAGGAACCAATTTTATGCTTTTTTCTAAGCAGATTAATAAAAAATTCTTTAAGAAATGACAATATCTAGAGTGGTAACTGAGACAAGAAGAGCCAAATCCAGCTACAATTTCTTTTATTATTTTTATCAAGAATGTACACTACAAGAAAGGACAACTGCTTGCAAGAAATGAAACATGACATACAAGAGACATTTTTCCTGGGAAAACTCCTCGCCAAAGTACTCGACAAGCATTTTGGCTCTACAAGAAGAAGTATGCATTCCATATCTGCAGGGATAGGAAAAAATGGAAATGATATTCGAAAGCATGGAGGGAAAAAACATATGTGATGCATGCATAATTGATGTTCACCTGAAGCAATCAGATAGCATCTTATATGATTGCTTTGTTTGTTCTTCACTTCTCTGACTGGGCAAAAGTGTTGGTATTCTTGACATATTTGCATATAGGACTGCTCAACAGTAGCCAAATAGCTTAATATATATTGCCATTTATATATAGTTATAAACAACAAGATTCCACATCTGCAACGAAAAGCACAATTGCATTCTGAACGGTAACAAGTGTAGAGACTGTGAATTACAATTTCTACGTCCTTTATATTCCTAAACTACATAATGAGTTTTTTGAAAACTCAACGGACAACTTGCAGATTTTAAGCTTCCAATAAATTTCACAAGAAATGAGAGCAAACTAACCACAATTTGCTAATTTTCCATCCCGACCTGCTCGACCAGCTTCTTGGTAGTATGCTTCCAAGCTCTGTAAACAAACTAAAGGGTTACAGAGAGAAGCATCATACAAGCAGAAAATCACATGATTGAAACTAAAAAAATTGTGCCCAGCAAGAAACAGATGGCGAACACAAGTATGGTGTTGAAGGAAAAGAAAATTGTAACTGACAACCATTAAAAAAATGCTTGATAAACACGTTATTACAGTATAAGACGAGAGGGATGAATATAATAGAATTGTAAGATTCCTTTGGAAATGTCCCTTAAGATAATAAAAAAATCAAATTACTTGCGGAAACATCAAATTTAAGAATAGACCTGCGGCCATCCATAATGAATAATCCTACGGACATTCGATTTATCAATACCCATTCCAAAAGCAATAGTTGCAACAACCACCTGGAGGAAAGATAAAAAGTTAGCTTACTTGCTAATGGGCCAATAATGTACAAAGTATCGAGTTAAAATAGAATTGAACTACAGTTGCTCAGGATAAAGAACAAATGTTCAGGCAAATACATTTTTCTTCGCCAGTTAACCAACAGATGCCAATACATTGATTTTTCTCAGAACAGATACTACGTTACTTCTAATATATTTACAGACTACCATGTTCTCAAAGACCAAAAGTTATTAGAGAGTGCAGGCTACCTAAATATGTTTCTCATCACGCATAACATAACCTTGAAACAAAATTGCATTAGACTAGAGAAACCCAAAGGAGGAATGATGACGAGAAGTGTGGCCTGGCAATACTTCTTTACAATAATTATATATGCTCAAGCCTTCACAGGATTAATGTGAACAGTTCTATGTACTGAATAATGGAGAAGCAAACGGAAAATAAAAGCAGAAACCTCAGTTGTCTGCAGGATGAGGTTTACTAAAGAAACTCTTTTGTCTCAAGGCTTCCTAGAGGCAGTCTAAGTGTTACCTAGATAAATTTCTCTACGAAATTTTTATGTTTTCTGATCGAAAATCTTCAAGTATTTACGAGCTTCAAAATATAGTGGATAAGTACCAACTAAGTTAGCCATATGCACTAAACCAAGGCACCAACAAATAAACTTTCCATGATCATATCAATAAACCCTCTCCCCTTGACTCGTGTATATTTGTCACCGGGGGCAAGCGCTAAAATGTAAAGCAATAACACATTTACAGGCAAACCCGGCCCACAATTATATTCTTCTCAATAAATACAAAGAACCAGACATGCACTTCCAACACAGGCAATATCAATGTCAAGACAGCATATGTACAGACATACAAATTCCAGTTGACACACCAACTGCTAGGGATGAATGGCCATCACATTCCACTAGAGACGCGGTAGTATCCAAGCTTTGTCTAAAGGTCGACCGCTAAGAGGAGACAGCCACAACCTACCAAAGCAACCTAGATCAATGTCTTACCAATCTTAAGAATGTGCAGAAACTATCAGCCCAAACAACTCGCCTGCATTGTGACACTACCCAATAGCTACAGCACCGAGCTCAGTCCATTTTGTCAGTCTGGTATGCCACATCAAAACATAGCACGAATCCGCAACCCAAGTCATACGAACAGTCCACAAGGAATACCAACATCTTGCCTTCTCATCATCAAAGCCAGAAACAGATCCCATGGGCCATTGCTGAATACAAAGCCAGCATGTACCATCCCAAATTATTACTACTAGTCATTAGATTTAATTTAGGACTGAAGCGCTCTATTATTAAAGTCTCATGACCTTATTGGTTATTGGCCTAGTCTAATGACCTAGTCTAATGACCTTATTGATTACTGGCCAATAGTTTGAGGACCTAATTGGAGAGTTATCTTGGAAACTAGATGAATCATGCATAAAACATAAATATGCCAATTAGTCATGATTTAAGATTTATTTGACCACATGCATTATTCACACCACATTTCAAGCCGATATAATTGAATTGACCACATGACTAAAGGTATTGATTTAACCACTTTCAAGATAATACACCATTTATGCATTGACCATGCATAATATCTAGCCATTTCCTTTCACTTCTATACATAGTCCACTATAAATCGGAGACAAACCCAACACTACAGACTACCCCTCACCATTTACACACTCTCCGTCTACATCTATCACTTTGTCTCTCCACCTTTACTTTCTCTTGCCCTTTTCATATTAATTATGGTCATACACGTACACAATCACACGCGAAAACTCAACTCCACACGCTGCTCAAGGATCTCTCTCCAACAATCACTTCCTCTATTATTTTGATTTGCCCAGTGAAATAGGTAGGTAAGTCTTTTATTATGTGAGTAATCATGCATATGTTATTTCAAGGTTATGTTAAGTTATGATTCGTTTTATATATAAGATTTGTAAGGACGGACTGGGATATAGTAGCGCTACACACGAAAATTTGGTACCATCTAAGTTATGTCCACTTTTCGTGTCTCTCTATGCAAGTATGAAGTTTTCCTTGAAATGTATATACAAGAACAAAAATTACACACACACACTTATTGAGATTTCATCTCACATTATATTTTTTTCCCTTTTCAGAAAATTAATGGTTCGAGACGGTCAATGCAGAGACGAATGCCATCGTGGCATATTTAGAATAATTTTCATGAAGTTACGTCGAATTTTAGTTAATTTATGTTGAAATCATTTTAAGTTTTCCTTATGTCAAAGGTATTTCTTTAAAATATGCTTATTATGAATAACGTTGAATCGTAATTATTCTTATAAAAATCCTATTTATTCATTTCAACCCTTTTATTTAAGTTTAATAATTTAAATTTTAGTGACACTCGAATCGTTTAGAATTTGGGTTGTCACACAACATCTGAGACCAACACAGTCTATCCAAAAAATCAGCCAGCCACAAAATCATCCTAGCCCATGACTTTACCTTGGCTTGAGCAGCATCCCCACAATGGGCCAACATCACAACACCCTCAGTCTGCAACACTAGTATGAACACGTCAGTAATGTGGATGAAGCCCGCAATGCCACACTAGTTTCCCAACCACAGATAAAGCCAATACTACTATCCACACAGCCACTATAAAGCAAACAACATCCAGTTTGCCACAAACTACACTACAGATGGCAGGGACAGGATGATGCCCATGACATGGCCAGAGGCCAAAATTTAAAGTGATAACATAGGATGAGGTACCAAACAAGTGCAAGCTTTTTGAACTATATTCTCACATTTTAAAGAATGTCACAATCAGTTTAAAGCCCTTTTTACTATCAAAAGTTGCAATATTTTGATTTTGAAATGTGTATCACTTCACACTTGTTTCATGTTAATTTCAAACAAAGCACTTTATCATAGTCAGTGTCTATATAATAGGGCTATGATCTCTTGGGCAATAATCACTTCGGCAGCAAAGTTCACAGAAAGACGAGGGAGGGATAGGAGAAGGTTCTTCACATCAAAGGCCTCCAGTGTGAATTCCTCATCTTATAGATAGAAACAAATTTGAGTGGCCAATCCATTAAACTAATCCTAGTTTAATTTTTTCCCCTTTCTTGAGTGATTTTTTATAGTTTTTTAAAAAAACAAAACACCAACACAACCTTAGTAGGTTTTCAGGCTCCACCAAAGGACTGATAGGGGTTTGGATTCCCCAACTGTACATATAAAATTAAGCTCACGAGAACAATAGGAATGAGACATAAACTTGACCTCCAAAAGGCGAGGAAAGGAATGAGAGAGGAACTACTACTTCCAATACAAAAATAGTGAGTGAGTATCGAGCTAACGTCCTCTAATAGTGGGAAGTCCATGTCAATCTGTACAAGGGCTTGAAGTCGCCGTGGTAGGTCAACAGGTCCATATTTTCCTTTGGGTCTTGATTCCTACTTGCTTCTTCTCTATTTTTAAACAATCAAGACCATACTTGCACATGCTCCATATGTGGAGATTCCCACAAATGAAATACGTTAAAATTTGTATACTATTTGCGCATTTAGAGATTGTTTGAGCCCCATTTTTTTATTTTTTATTTTTTTTGCCCAAAATGCATTTTGGAATAGTATTTTGATGGAAAATGTGTGGTTAAAAAATAAGGAAATTTTTTAGATTTACGTGTAATATTATTTTATTGAAAAATGTATGATTGAAAATAAGAGAAAAAAATGTATTTGGAAATAATGGGAACCAAACAAGGGCTTGCTATCAACTAGTGCAAAAGACTAAATTGGGTATCAAGTTGTTTTGTTTCTTTGAAGAAGGCATCAGGCTTGAGGTACTTTGAGGCGTAAATCTCAATATTAACAAAAAAAAAAAAATCAAAAAGTTAGTGTTGAAATATGTTGTATATTAGCTGTTTGTAAATTAATTACTAATTGAGGTGTTGTAGGAGTAGAATCAGGTTGTATTTATGATAAATTCAAATCCCTTATTCTGTGAGATTAGTTACTGATTTGTAGGGATTAGATTGCTCTTAATTGCTGTAATTCTCCTCTATTTAAAGAGGATCATTTTCTGATTTATTCAATTGTCCGAAATAACAACTCTCTCAACTTCTTATATAAAACCATAAAATTATGCTTGTGACAAACCATGAACCGTTTAAAAATGCATAGAAATTTTTTATCAATATCATCGAAAGTCTAATTTGCAATTAAAAACATAAAATGCATCACTGGAGGAGCAAATAACAAATTAATCAGTAGAACCACTTAACAAGACCAGCAAAGAAAACTAGAACTAAAATTTTATAACAAATGACCAACTGTTTGCTTTGAATAATCCTAAGGAAATAAAACAATTAACACAAACAAGAAATGCATAAAGAAAGAGAAGAGGAAAGTTACTTGTGGAAATCGCACATCACTAGTAGGAGTAGAAGAGGACTGGGGCACATGCAGGCTCTTTACTGACTCCAAATATTTTCTTTTTTATATTTTAGGGTTGAATTGCATCAAAACAGACCAAACCCTTGAAATATTATGGATTGGGATAATAATCAGCCCAAAGAGCTTAGGCACGAAGATAATCCACAGACGGTAAGACATAAAAGAACATACCATAGCTGCTCTAAGGCTTATTCTCTAGGGAGTTTACTAGAATAGGTCAATGTGTAAGCCTTGACAAGTAGCACTTTAAGCTTAAGTTTCGAGACCCCTATGATCAATCCTCACTTGAGCCCCTATGATCAATCCTCACTTGAGCACAATTCAAAGTGTCACATCCATGATTTTTGAAAACACTATATATAGTCATGGTAAATATATTTTAGGTATTGAACATGCTCAATTAGCACATACCCATATGCCCAAAAATAAAGCTAATGATTTGTCAAAAATCCACTATTTCATGGAATCATACGAACACCAGGTAGTTATTATTACTCTCATTAGTCGCGGTGGTGAGATTGTTTTATAGGAACAGTGACATGACAACTGGCAAAATAATGGCTAACAAGATAAATGAATCATCTACATTCTGTGGAATGTTCGTGTTATAGACCCAAGATTTTGCACGGATCATTGACTCAAAAAGTATTATATCTAAAGTAGATACCTCAGTTGCTCCCATACAGATATATGATTCAGTTGTTATGCACCATCAAATTTAGAGATCCAATGGAAATTTGGTCACATACCTATACCTACACCCTAAGCAGAGATGACGTATCTTGAATCGCAACTTAAGCCTATGAAAGTGCAACATATTTTATTAAGAGTAATTTTTCAATCAGAATAATTATTGCACTCAAGTTCTCTAATCTTTTTGCTAAGATTTGGAAACAATATTTCAAGTTATTTGATTTCATATCCAGGTTACCTGCAAGGCATCTTCATGGAAGTCCTTGTGCACCTGTCTGAGATGTGATTTTGGCAACTGTGATGAAACGGAAAAAAAATTAGTTACGAATTGAAGAGTAAGGAGATGAAATTATAGTTGAACACTATTCCGTTCTTATAGTAGGATTGTACTAACTAGATTCCAAAAGAAAAAAAGGGAGGGGTTGATTTTTTGTTAAATTTTCTTGTTAAGGTGAATCATTTGACTCCTAAGACATAGTACATCTAATATACTCTGCAGTACATGACAGAAATACTAATGAAATGAAGAATGTTGTATGAACAGAATCTAGTAAAATATAAGAACAGACTGGTACCTTGGCATTATAAGCAGCAGCCTTTACACCAGAACTAGAAAGGAACTTTGCTATGCTTAAAGTTTCTTTCCTGGTAGGAACATATATAATTGTTGGTCCTTCTCCAAGATCTCCTTTCTTGAGTGTCGGCCTTTCTTTTAGCTTGTTCAGTATGTTATGCGTTTCTGGTGACCCACAACTATTGAAGTTTTTTATAGGTGGCTGACCATAAAATTCACCACAAGACACTGCGGCAGTTCAGTTAGTGAATAAATTTTCCATTGACGAAGAAAGATGTAAGCTAAAATCACAACTACGTATGAGAACTCCAGAATTTATAGGGCTTGGATGGTGGAAGATGTAAAAAGACGGTGCTTTGACATCTATTGATGCTCTAGAGGAGAAATAGAGTGATCCGTCGAAGGAGTGATTAAACATCTTTTTGGGCTTATAAAGAGAAACCAATTGAAACAAGTAATAAAATACTCTTTGAGTTTGCACAGAAATATTGCCCCAAAATATAGCTGATTTGGCAAATGTACATCCCACCCTCACCCCACCTCCAACCAACCCAACAAAGAAACAACCCATAGTACCTATCAAATCCTACTGTATGTATAATGCAGTTTGTCTAATAGATAAAATGTCAAATCAAATATCTTTGAATCAGTTTATTACCGTCCAAATCATCGGCTTCATGGAACAGATAACACTCATCTTCAAGATATTCAACTGATAAATTTTTCTCATTTAGAGAGTTTAAGCTATTTTCCAACTGCAAACCCACTCCATCGTCATTTTCTGGAAGTACTTCATCATCAATATCATTCACTTCAGTTTTGCAAGTTCCATCTACTTCAGTCATGCTGCCATCAGAAGTGCTACTAGAGTTTTCAGTAGAATGCTCCAGATCTTGTGGGGTTAAATTATATGTTTTGGCAGATTTCTTCCCTGTGGTGTAAACCTCTATTAATTCACGAAAATCCTTGTCATAGGAAGACAAAGATGATGTTCTACTATGTTTCACCTGCAAATGGTGTATAGATACCAATTTCAGTAAAGGAATGGAAACAAAATGCCTAAAATGAAATTGAACTGAAAAAAATGAAATAAAAATACAAATAACAATAATGATGATGATGATAGCAGCAACAAAAATAATAGTAACAAGAATAAAATTAATATAAATCTTAATAAAAGTAATAAGAATAATAATTATAAATATAAATATAAATAATGAAAAAAAAAATTAGATACGGATACGTCGGGGACACGATAATTTAAATTCTTCAAAATTATACATTTATATATTATATTTTTGTTTCGATACTTTACTATTTCTTAATAAAATTCCTTACCTTAGATTTTCGCATGTGAGATCTTTGAATTAGAGGAGTGGCTAGTCGTTGTTTTAAAGATAAACTTTAGAATGAACTATATATCACTACTACCATCTGCTGCATAAAGAAAAACGCATATAGTAGCTATAAAACAAATTCGACATGAAGTTTGTACAATTTTTCTCTCATTATTTTACTTTTATACTCAAATTAAATAAATTAAAAATTCCCCAATTTTATATTATGAAATTTACAGGAATGACACTCTATGTCCTTGATGTCTCGTGGATATGTTTCTCAGACAAGTTAGAACTATATTTTATGTAAAATTAAGGGCATAACACTTGGTGCCTTGGACACATGCCAAACACGAGTCCCTCGAGTGTCGTAATTTTTAAAAATATAATAAAAAACTAGACACCCCACGTGGCGTGTCGAGCACATGTGCTACACAAGTCCTAGAGGTGTCCATCAAATGTCAAGATTTTAAAAATATATAAAAAATTGGACATGCTACGAGGCGTATCCAACACGTCTTGTAGTGTTTGAGAAATGTCAATGTCCATTACATAAGATATCAAATGCAAACACACCACCCTAGTAGGAGCGTTTATGCTTCATAGAATAATAAGTCATATATCATTACTGTACATAACTACATGAGAATAGAACATAGATCAAGACTTGCAGTCACATGCATATTATCAGCTGCACAAACAAACGGAAAAAGCTAGTATATCCTGTATGGAATAGTAACGAAATGAATACTGACCGAGAAACAAAGATTTGGCCGGAAAAATGAAGTAATAACAATCTTTGTCCCCTTCAACATGCATAATGATTTCAAAATGTCTTCTCGAACACGAACAGTTGCAGTAGCGGTCAAAGCCATCAATGGTATGTCAAATTTTAAGAATTTTAAATTGTTCCTTCCGAAGTTCTCTCTTAACATACGCAATCGCCTAAAAATGAAGGAGAAGATATTGATGAGAGAAGATGATAAATGACTGATATAGATATAAAATAAGTTCTGTTTTTGCGAGAGGAAACTATTACAATATGTACTCTTCCATATGTGTCTACATGTTCAATGAGATTTTCTCTCTGGAATCATTTAAATTGTCTTTAACTTTTCTAAGCTTTAAGTGCAAAAACTGAATCTGAACTCATTTTGTGGAAATTTTCTTCAACAATTAAACCAGAACACTTCGTTCTTTTACATCAACTATTTCTGACTTTTCCGCGACTTTTAGTGTCCATATAATAAAGAAACTGAAAACCTACAAATGTCCCTTTTTGAAATAGACAACATCTGATGCTCGGACTCTTCGAAATAGTTGGAGTACCCATGTCGGACACGACACGACATGGGTATGAGATATGTGTGATCCTCCAAATTTCAACTAGACACTTAGTCGTTTTTGCTGCTTCTTCCTTCTTTTTCTTCTTTTTTTTTCTTTTCCTTTTCTTTCCCTTCTTTCCCACTTTTGCTCTCTAAAAACCTAGCGTCGTCGTCAAGAGGGTGGAGAAAGGCGGCGGCGCTAGATTTTGCTTTCTTTTTCTAAATCTTTCTTTCCATTTTCTTCTTTTTTTCCCCTTCTCTCTCTCTGTATCGTTGGTTTAGGGTGTTGTTTGTATAAAAAGAAAATAGGTTCCATATAGTGTTACTCAATGCTCCACTAAGTCCAAATTACAATTAAGTTCCTTATTTTATTTTATTTTTTTTATATATAACATTTAGTAAGTCCCATAATTGAAAACTAAACCCCAA
>CAIGRK010000347.1:0-11023 GCA_903798315.1 Fraxinus greggii | reverse complement strand
GAAGAAATTAGTGTACCAATCCTTCGACATCTAAGATTGTCGTGCTTGTATCTATATGCCTGTTTGCTCCAGCAGAACATGTAGGAAACCTGACAGCAAGAGTCTTCTCAAACTCCTGGACTTGGAATTTCACAAATCGATCGAAAGTAGTCACTTGCATCAACTTGTCAATGTCGATCTTCCCTAATCTTTCAATGTAAACTGGTCTTCCATCCTTGTCAACACCATGATATCCCTGTGGATAGTATTCTTGAACTTCCTTCAATTCTGTGAAGTCAAAGTCCTGAAGATGATGCAAGCACAGAAATAAATAAGATCCAAATCAAAGTACAGTGATATATATAACAAATATTAAATAAAATAGAAAGGAAACCAGTGTTGTCCAACATCAAAGGAAAAAAGAGAAAAAAAACCAACTATTTACAAGGCTGAAAGCATAAATGGATTATAGATACATTAAGCTCTGCTCATGAGCCCAATTTTTTTTTTATACTCTTAACTAGTTTGTATGACATTTAAACACTTCATATACAATGAATTTATTTATTCCACCACTCTCTCGGTCAATTGTAATATTGAAAGGAGGCTTCTATAGATTTCAAATCTTCTACGTTAATAGATTAATCGTATCCTGAATTTT
Organism: Fraxinus greggii; assembly: GCA_903798315.1. Lineage (NCBI taxonomy): Eukaryota > Viridiplantae > Streptophyta > Magnoliopsida > Lamiales > Oleaceae > Fraxinus > Fraxinus greggii. The sequence continues at coordinate 10,383 of CAIGRK010000347.1, read as the reverse complement.
GCTTAATTATACCCTAATGCATAAGCATAATAAATCAAGCCTCAAAACTCAAAAGCTGCCGACTTGTGGACAGGTGGAGAGACTCAAGATATTCAACATAAAACCTTGAAAGAACCGAATTTTTTTGACAAAATGTGATAGGACCCAAGGTTGCAACGAACACAAGCCCGGGAAAATATCCGTTGATTATCGAAGGAGGTCCAATGACTAGGTCGCGAGCGAAGCGGATCAAAGAAGCAATGGAAATACTTGCTCAAGGAATGGTGGACGAAATATTGACCGCGACGAGCAAAGGGACAAGTTTCATGTTGAGCATGGACGGAGAAACCAAATAGATCAACATGATTCAAGCAATGAACGAGAAGGTGGCAGACCGCATAGTTGAACCATGCCTTGCATCCGAGAATAACAAAGGCCTTGCATCCGAGAATAAAAAAGGCCAAGTTGAAGCTACTATACAATCGCATTGTTAAATCCGGCAGCGAGATTTGTGCACTTTTGAAAAGAATCCTGTTTTGTTTCAAATTCTATATTTTGGTATATTTTGTCATATTTAGGATATATTTCCATGGTAAACTAGGGTTTTAGGAGTTGGTATAAATAGTGTTATTATTTTTCATGGAAAACAACATACATTATTGAGAATTAATTGAGAGGCAATTTGCTTTCAAAGTCATTGTTCTTCGTTGGACAAACTTGTGAATTTATCAAGATTATTTCTTGTGGCGTTCAAATCAATAGGGTGAGATTCTTGAATATTGCAATCAAAAGGATCGACAAGTCGTTTTTGAATTGCTGGTTGTTTTGGTTCGTGCTTTCGAATCAAATCCAAAACATTGATTTATCTTTGGCTTTCTTGGCTTCGGGTTTCAATAAAATTGTGGGTTTCGTAGTTACATAGGTTCACATCAGTTGGTATCAGAGCTTAGACTCTAACAAATCAAGGTTATATCCCTTTTCCTTTTTGTTGAGTCTTGTGTTTCCTTTTTCTATCGTTCCTCATGTTCTTCGTATTTAGAGTCTTTGATCCATAAGAGTTCCGCAAAAATTTCAAAGGTTTTTGGGCTCATTTAACGTCCAAATCAATTTCCATTTCTTTTTCCAGTATCATAGTTGAATTCGGGTAAAAAATAAAAATTAAAAAAAAGTCCGAAATTTTAAAAAAAATCTTTATTATTATTTATCTCGAAAATTTCCGGCGATTACAAATTCCTATTGTGTCGAATTCAAGAACCACTTTCTCGAATCAAATTAGTTTTCCATTCCAATTATCCAATTCTTTCTTGGGTCTTTAAATTGAAAATCTCACTCAAATCCTAATTTGAGTTCTATGAGAATAACTTCTGGTTGAGTTCAATTTGTTCTTTGAAGCACTTGGGCGAAAGCATTGTGTGGGAAAAGGCATAGCGATGTGACTAATATAGGGTAAAAGCCAAAATTTGAGTGATACACGAAAGAAAATACGTGAGGTTTAGATTTAGGATGTCTGAAAAGGACGGATCAACATCAAGCAGAAACAACAATCAAAACAATATGTCGATGAGGTGATACGGCGGTTTGAGCGGTTATTTGAAGATGTGCGGGATAGAATGGATAGGCAGGAGGCGTTAATGGAAAGAAAGGCACGATGCTTGCTAATTTACATAGGGGAGCACCTAATGCATGGAGATAGGTTAGAAGAGAGCCTAAGGTGGAACTTTGTGAATATGGTACTGATGTGATGAGGATGAGTTAATCGAGGCTCAAATGGATAGGATGAGGAATAGAGGAGCTAGGCCTGAACGAAGGGGTAGGAACTTGGTTGGAGACGAGGTAGATAGGAGTATGAGCAACATAAAAATGTCAATTTCGTCATTCAAGGGTAGGAGTGATTCAGAGGCTTACCTAGAATGGGAAAAAAAGGTAGAATTGATTTTGACTGCCACAATTATTTAGAGGAGAAGAAGGTGAAGATAGCAGTCCTTAAATTCACCGACTATGCAATCATTTGGTGATCAAGTGGTGACATCAAGGAGGAGAAATCGGGAGAGACCTATCAATACATGGAGGGATTTGAAAGCTATTATACGGAAGAGGTTCGTGCCTAATCACTACTATCAGGAGCTTCATCAAAAACTACAAAGCCTCTACCAGGGATCTAGAAGTGTGGTGGACTACCATAAAGAATTGGAGATGTTTATGATTAAGGCAGATGTGGAGGAGGATCGGAGGCCACCATGGCCCGATTTTTGAACGGTGTGAACAAAGACATAGATAATGTGGTTGAATTGCAACACTATAAGGAATTAGAAGATATGCTACACATGGCTATGAAGGTAGAAAGACAATTGAAAAGGAAGGGAAAAGCCAGAATTACATTGGGTTCTTCGGGTCCTAATACATCTTGGAAACTGAAGTGGGAAAACAACAAAGGAGATGGGACTGTTTCTAAACATCAAATGATTTAGGTGTTTGGGGTCGAGGCACATCGCTTCTCAATGCCCAAACAAGAGGGCAATGATTTTACAGGATAATGGAGAGGTGGTGATCAAATGTGAAAGTGATTATGAAGGCATGCCAGAATTGGAGGCGGCAAGTGATGAAGAAAAGGTATAGTGTGCTATTGGTTACGAGGTGAGCTCTCAATACTCAAATCAAGACGGATGAGTTAGAGCAGCAAAGAGGAAACATTTTCCATACACGGGGCCACATCAATAATAAGGTATGTAGCATGATCGTTGACGGTGGAAGTTGCACCAATGTAGCCAGCATTGTTCTTGTGGAGAAATTGAGACTAACTCAGTTAAAACACCCTAAACCCTATAAACTACAATGGTTAAATGAATGTGGGGAAGTTAATGTGAATAGAAGGGCGTTAATAAATTTTTCAATTGGTAGTTATCATGACAAAGTACTGTGTGATGCAGGTCATATCTTGTTGGGGAGACAATTGCAATATGATAGGAAGATGATACATGATGGGTATAAAAATAGGTATAGTTTTGTCAATGGTGAAAAGTCTATCACACTTGCAGTACTAACACCGGCACAAGTGTATGAAGACCAAATCAAATTGAAAAATGAGGAAGAAGGAGATGAAGAGAGCTAGAGAAAAATAGAGAAAACAGTAAGTCAGAGAGCAAGAGAGAAAATAGAGAGGTGGCTAAAAGAGAGAAAAAGAGATGAAGGAAGAGGAGTCTTCCGAAAGGAGAGAAGTCGAGAGTGAATTTCTTTGCAAAAGGAAGTGAGTTGAAGAGAACGATAGTATTTTGTTGGTCTACAAGGAGTCACTCCTCATTTTGGAGGAATCTTACTCACCCCTCCGTAGTTCGACTATCTCTTTATTGCAGGAATTTGGAGATTTATTCCCGGATGACGTACCTAATGGATTACCACCCATTCGAGGCATAGAACACCAAACTGACTTTGTACCCGGAGCAGTCACTCCAAACCGACCAGTTTACCGAAGTAATCCCGAGGAGACAAAGGAACTTCAAAAATAATTAAAGGAGTTGATGAGCAAGGGGCATGTCAGGAAAAGCATGAGTCCATGCGCCGTATCATTGCTACTTGTGCCAAAGAAAGATGTAACCTGGAGAATGTGCGTAGATTGCAGGGCCATCAACAACATAACGGTAAAGTATTATCATCTTATTCCTAGGTTAGATGATATGTTGGACGAATTATTTGGTGCTTGCATATTTAGCAAAATTGACCTCAAGAGTGGTTACCATCAAATTCGAATGAGGAAAGGTGATAAATGGAAAACCTATTTTAAAACTAAATATGGCTTGTATGGATGGTTGGTTATGCCGTTTGGACTCACTAATGCACCGAGCACTTTCATGCATTTAATGAATCACATTTTGCGTGCATTTATAGGCAAGTTTGTTGTGGTCTACTTTGATGACATTTTAATCTATGAACATACGGGATATCTAAGATGTGTGCTTTTGTTTTAAGAAAAGAACTACTTTATGCTAATTATAAGAAGTGTACATTTAGCATGGAGAAAGTTGTCTTACTAGGATATGTGGTGAGTGCTAAAGGGATAGAAGTAGATGAAGAGAAAATAAAAGCTATTAAAGAATGGCCAACACCAAAAAGTATAACCAAGGTAAGAAGTTTTCATGATTTGGCTAGTTTTTATAGGCGATTTGTAAAGGATTTTAGCACTACTACACCGCTCACTGAAATTGTTAAGAAGAGTGTAGGATTTAAATGGGGAGATCAACAGGAGCATGCATTCAACACTATTAAGGATAAAATGTGTAAAGCATCGGTTTTAGCACTACCTAACTTTGACAAAACTTATTTCAGTGAAAAATTAAATGGAGCAGCACTCAACTATTTTACGTATGACAAAGAGTTATATACACTTGTTTGAGCCTTAAAGACATGGCAGCATTACCTATAGCTATAGCCAAAGGAGTTCGTGATTCACACTAACCATGGGTCATTGAAGCATTTGCGAGGTCAAGGTAAGTTGAACAAAAGGCGTGCAAGGTGAATGGAATTTATCGAGACGTTTCCTATGCCATCCGTCCAATCAAGGTAAGGAAAATGTGATGGCGAATGCAGTCTCGAAGACGGGAAGAAGAAAGACGAGCTGGTGAAGTCACTCCATGAGAGGTACGATTGTAAATTGAAAGCAAAAAAATAAACACTATGCGTCACAGGCGAACAAGGGCCGGAAAAGTGTCACGTTTGAACTCGATGATTAGGTTTGGGTACGCTTGAGAAAGGAACTCCAAAGCAAAGAAAATCCAAATTACAACCACGGGGAGATGGACCGTTCCAAGTTCTTGAAAAGATTAATGATAATGCTTATAAATTGGATCTTCCTGGCAAGTGTAATGTTTCAGCAACTTTTAATGTATCTGATCTCTTTCTTTAATTCAGGTACAGATTCGAGAACGAATCCTTTTAAAGAGGGAGGAGATGATGTGGTCCAAGGCAGCAATGCAAGGAACACAAGCCCGGGAAAAATCCGTTGATTGCCTAATGAGGTCCAATGACTAGATCGCGAGTGAAGCGGGTCAAAGAAGCAATGGGGATACTTGCTCAAGGCATGGTGGACGAAACATTGACCGCGACGAGCAAAAGGACAAGTTTCATGTTGGACATGGACGGAGAAACCAAATAGATCAACATGATTCAAGCAACGGACGAGGAGGTGGCGGAGTTCAACTCTGCGACCGCACAGTTGAACCAGGCATACGGTCGCATGCCTTGCATCCGAGAATAACAAAGGCCAAGTTGAAGCTACTATGCGACCACATTATGTATAACTATGCGGCCGCATAGTTAAATTCAACGGTGAGATTTGTGCACTTTTGGAAAGAATCCTATTTTGTTTCAAACTCTATATTTTGGTATCTTTTGTCATCTTTAGGATATATTTCTGTGGTAAACTAGGGTTTTAGGAGTTGGTATAAATAGTTTCATTTTCATTAAAAAAAACATAAATTACTGAGAATTAATTGAGAGGTTATTTGCTTTCAAAGCCATTGTTCTTCATTGGACAAACTTGTAAACTTATCAAGATTATTTCTTGTGGCGTTCAAATCAACCGAGTGAGATTCTCGAATATTGCAATCAAAAGGATCGACAAGTCGTTTTTGAATTGTTGTTTTGGTTCGTGTTTTCGAATCAAATCCAAAACTTTGATTTACCTTTGGCATTCTTGGGTTCGGGTTTCAATCGAATTGTCAGTTTCGTAGCTACATAGCTACATGGGTTCACATCAAAATGACAAGCTAAGTGAAGTATTAGACAAATGTGTCAAACAAATGATAGCTAAAAAGTGCCTCAAAGATTACCTCCATAATTGTATCTGCACCAAAGTCCTTCCTCCACTGAAGCATGTCTGCCCACATGCACTTTGCCTTTTCAATATTGAACTTCCTCGCTTTTAGAAATCTACAAATTTTTTATTGCTGAATAAATTGTAATTTTTTACAATTTGAGGACAAAATAAAACCAAATGTGGAATAAATAGCATGTTAATTAGAACGATATAAATCTGAATATAAACCCAGACGAGTAGCATCCGAAATTGCTATATTGTAAAGGGGGAAGGAAAGCAAGGATCACTAATCTACTATATGCATATTTGGCAAAGATTAAATTTCTTTTTTATGAGGATAAAACATACTTTTTATTTGCACATTTTGTAGGACCCACTACTTACTGCCAACTTATGATCCACACATCCCACATTTGAGCAATGCCAAAGCGAATATCAAGAATGCTGACAAATATTTTGAAGAAATAAATACTAGCGAAGGAAATTTTACATTAATTTTATCAACATTGCCACACATACAGCGTTTTCTACACTGCCATAGACAGATCTACCAAAGTTACATTCACGGGAATGGAAAAACACTCATCTAATAAGAGTTCTAATCTAAGTCTCCATGTGTCCGTTTTCCGGAAGTATTTAGGATATGCTAAATATAAAAGCATGTGCAGGGTAAAAAATCACCTTAAAATTATATGATGATCATCAAATCTTGCAGGAAGCAAATTGTCCGAGATCAATTCTTGTCGAAAAGCATCTACAGCCTTCAGCTGCTCTATTTCATGAAAATCCTCAATTTCACAAACTCCAAAATCATTTCTCCTCGTCAGCTTATTTCTTATAGAATTTCTTAGTTTGCTGGATATATTTTTAGCCTTTCGGAAACTACCAAATTTTGTTCTTCCCTCTGAAATTTCAGCATCTGATTTCTGTTTGTTTCTTTCATCAGTGCCACAACCTGGTAAAAAGAACATTTATATCACTCGATGAGACTATTAAACATTGAACACTTCAAGCAACATGCCTCTTTATCATTTCATGGACCAAAACCCATAAAATGAAATAAATTCTGGTGAAACTTCACATTATATTTGTGATAGTTGGGTTTCTCAGAACACATTTAAAATGGTGCTATTTATGTCAATTGCCGTCTGCTGTTTATTTGGTTAATGCTGCTTATATGGCATCCATTTATTGGTAACTGGGTCTTCACACGGATTGTGCTATTTTAAACTGATTTGGACCGTTAGATGAAACCAATGACTAAGATTTATTCATGTTGTAATATCGTATGCTGGTTCCTGTTGAGTCATGACTTTCTAATTTTCTAGACTCTTCGTTTTCTCTCTCTTTGGCTCCTCTATTTTTGAGTCTGTAATTTTCTTCTTGTTGGGTTCTCAGTAATTAATCTAGCGTAATTCTTTGGTGTTAAATCAGGCTTGAAAGAGTGGCTGATTTCATGTAGGTTTTCTCCTAAGTGTTGGGTTAGATTTGTGTATTTTACACTCTCTGCTTTAGGAGATCGTTTTTCGATCAGTGACTAAAACTGGAGCTGAGTGGTTTTGATATAATCTCTCTCTCTCTCTTGGAAGGTAGTTTTGCACTAGTGGAACGGGTTGTTCCTGAACCCCCCAGATTAGTCAATTTTTTGGCTGAATTGGGTGAACATTTTGGTGTTGTGTGTTTGGTTTTTTTATGTTATGCATTTGATGCTGTTATATTTTAACTTTGACAAACCATTTCATTGTAAAATCCCAACAATACTAGATTGGAAGTAGTAACGCTGCCCAGAGAATCAGTTTAAGTAGATGTACTTAAAACATCATGAATATTATGTTGAACTCATCATAAAACATTTAGTTTAAGTAGATGTACTTAAAATAAACAAAGTAATTTTCAAATTAACTGGTGAAAGCATGAGTACTTATTTTAACATCAAGTCATGGATCTATTTGAAAAGGGCTAGAGTTCATTTCCTTCAAAAGTAAAAGATACAAAACCCAAAATAGAAACAATATATCTACAATTAATTATTCCAATACAAAATTAATCCAGTTCAAATAATAACTAAAAATTAGAACAATATACTACAATATATACTCACCAGGGCTTGAAATTCGATCCAAAGTCTTTGACATTGCACTGCAGAGGAAAAAAAAATATACTCAAAACCCTGCATATATATACACGCCAAATTTTAAAATCAGAGAAAATTAATTTTGCGGTATTTCTGAAGCCGGTTCTTATGAAGCCGGTGGCGTTGAGTCCCATAAAGAAGATTGCAACGTGGCAGCAGCAGGTGGCACTTAGTGTATAATTTGGCGGGAATATGCCACGGTATATAGGAATACCTATTGTTTGTTTATACGGTACTACACTTTTTCCCTGTATAATTAATCACTTATAATCAAGAATTGGGATTATAAGTAACCAAATATAGATAACTTTTAATTGGATCATTAAACTTTTCTTTGTCTCATTAGGGTTAGTGGCTTTCAATTGAGTTACAAATTTCACCACTATGAATCAAGAATTGTGGTTATAAGTAAACCAAATATAGATATATAAGTTTTAATTGGATCAATAAACTTTTATTCGCCTCATTAGGGTCACTGGATTTCAATTGAGTTACAAATTTCACCGTTATGTTATTTTCCAATAAAAAAAATTTCTAACTTGGCTGCCATAACATAACTGATGTTTCTCATAATGGGTAAGTGATACCTAAATACTAAAATAGCAAAATTAAGGTTACGACAATGTCTTTATACTAAAAAGGTAAACTGCATATCATTTTATTTTAACACATTTATGATATGGTTTGGTAATAAATTTGTATGTCAAGCAAGGAATATGTGAAAGACTCCTTCTGGTAGATAGTCGATTAAGCAATTTTCATCAATCGAAATGCACTAGTTGACAAAATGATTAAATTCGAAATTAAATTTGAAGGTCAATATTGACATATATAATTGAAAGTAAATTTAAGTTTAATGATCTAATTAAGAAAAATAAATATAAAGTTTAGTAACTCAATTGAAATTTTGCTAAAAGTTTAGTGCCGCAAATGACATTTATCCAACCAATTATATTTGTTTAAGATGAAGAAAAGTGGTTTTTGACAAAATAATTGAAAAACTAATAAAAGGCATTACTTGTGTGAAGAAGCTACCTCTCTTGTATCAAGAAAAATGATCTGATTAATTTAGAGGGTGTNGGTGCTTTTTTTTACGCTTTTATGATTTTTTACACTTTCTTACCCTTCGAGTATTAAATGATTTTGATTGATTTAAAAATTTTAAATAATATTTTACGCTTTTTTATCCTTAAATATTGCCTAACCCAAAGTTTGGTCTCCAAGTTTCATTACATTTTATGCTCTTTAGAAGATTGCCTAAAGTACACATATGACTACCTACATCTCATAAAAATAAATTTGATTTTTTTTTGTCCCAAATTACGAGTAAAGTTGACAATGGCGTTTGATGGAGATTAAAATTAGATTTTTAGTAGATTGTGATAGAAGTTTTTGAAATGTATGATTGAAAAGATGTGAGACTCATGAAAGATGTGGTCGATATTGATTGTTTGACTTTGACTTAGATTAAAATCAGATTAAAATTTGACCCAAACATGCCCTTAATATAATTATGTAATAAATATTAATTATTTTACTTTTAGTATCTTAGTGCTCCAATAGCTAATATATGTCATTGTTAACCATTTTTCAAGTCATTAATTGAAAATTCAATGATTGTTAGTATAATATTTTAAATCGACATGAAATTAGTGTTACCATATTACAAGGAATCGACAATTGATTTAGAGTCAGCTACAAGTATCGTGTGTGTGATTATTTTTGTATATTTTTGTAAATTGATGGGATTTCGAAATATACTTATTAAATTATAATTTCACTTATAAAATTAATAGCTTATGCAAGAAGCTAACATATCAACATGATTTCATTTATGAGATGTTAAACAATGTGAACCTAACGTTACATAATTTCATATCGTTAACAAGATGTAACACTACAGAATATAAATATAAAATTGTTACTTATGCTTAAGAACTTATTTTCATTTTTGCTTATTTAAGTTAAAGGCTATGGTAATTTCTCAAAAGTTAGGGACAAAATCAAACAAGAATAGATATGGAGTTGGGGGTTAGAGGTAAGTCTACTACTACTCTACAATGTTGGGAACGAATAATAAAACTTACCCTATTGAAAATCAAAATTTACTTGAAAGTAAAAGTTTCAAGCTTACCCTAAAATTCTTGATTACAATATAAAATCCAATTGTCGAACTTTGATACTACATTTTCCAGATTAAATTTCTTAACTTTCGTCGAGTTGTGTAGTTATTATAAATATTTTTTCTCAAAAAATATCACTCCAGTTACATAAAAGAAATGTCCAATGTAGAGATGTCGAGTCAATTTGATTGTATAATCGCCTAGTAGGAAGAATATGGACATCACCCTAGTTACTTAAAAGAAATGTCCAATCTAGAGATGTCGAGTCAATTTGATTGTATAATCGCCTAGTAGGAAGAATATGGACATCTAAATCCAAGTCGAATCTCAGAGTCAAT
>CAIGRK010000342.1:0-17181 GCA_903798315.1 Fraxinus greggii | reverse complement strand
AAAAATGAACTGATCTGGAGCGTCTCGGGTGACCTTAGCACACAAAAGCTCTTCTTCGAATTTTTTAGGACAGCTGAACGATCAGCACATCATGCTAAGTGGTTGCTCTGTAATACATTTCTTGAAATTGAATCATCGGCTTGTAAATTGATCCCCAAAATCTGCCCTGTTGGACCATTACTTAGTAGTAATAACTTAAAATCTTCAGCCAGTGGTGGTAGCTTTTGGGTGGAGGACACAACTTGTTTAAGCTGGTTAGATAACCAACCAAATGGATCAGTGATCTATGTTTCTTTCGGCAGCGTAGCTGCATTCTCTCAGGACCAAATAAATGAACTCGCCTTAGGTCTTGAACTTTCAAGCCGGCCCTTTCTATGGGTCGTTAGACCAAATCTTGCCAATGGATTGCACGCCGAGTACCCAAATGGCTTTCTTGAAAGAGTGGCAGAGCGTGCAAAAATTGTAGAATGGACACCTCAAGAACAAGTTTTGGCTCATTCTTCTGTTGGGTGTTTTTTAAGCCATTGTGGATGGAACTCGACTGTTGAGGGCTTGAGCATGGGTATTCCTTTCTTGTGTTGGCCTTACTTTGCAGATCAATTTCATAACCAGAATTACATTTGTGCAATGTGGAAGATTGGTTTGAGCCTGAATCCAAATGAAAGTGGACTCAGATCAAGGCATGAAATTAAGACAAAAATAGAAATGTTGTTTGCTGACGATGGTATTAAAACCAATGCTTTGAAACTGAAGGATATGGCTCTCAAGAGTGTTAGTGAATCGGGATCTTCATTTCGGAATTTTGAGAAATTCGTTGATCACTTGAAGAAACGTAGATGATCATTGTGTGTTTGGTGAACTAAACAGTCTTTGTTGCATTATTTTGAATTCCATTTTAAGGTTTCATGATGTGAAGAATAAGTGCATGTTTTCATGATGGATGGAACTATCAATGGCAAAATCCCACATCATTCTTCTAAGACTTGCCATTATTGTCATCAACAACGATAGACAGAGAATCTATATCCACCGTTCAAGGTGGAGTTGCTGATGTCTATGGTGAGAGAAACTTTTGTTGGGGTTAGGGGGTTCCCGTGGGCATGGATTTAGGTGTTTGCAGATGGGTGGCAAGGCATTTGGGGTTGGTTAAATTTGTCTGCTTTAACAGAAAATTTGGATGGAAACAAGGATCGAGGATACAAGAGTAAAAGGAGATAACAATCGAAGAAGACAACCACAATTTAACCAGAAAGTAGAAAATTCTACGATTGTCAAATTTCCCAAAAGCATTGCAATTTTAAATGATTGTATCTGTAATTTTATATACATGTTAGTCATCAAGTCTATATGCATAACAATTGACTTTATGGTAGATAACTGTACATCAAGTATAACTCTTTGACCCCTGTTTGGTTTGTTTCCCTTTAAAACAAAATTTTTTAATTCTAATACTCATTTTCAACCGCATATTCATACAATAAAATATCTTGCAAGTAAATCCAAAATTTTCCTATACTTCGTAACCACACGTTGTCCAAAAAATATTATCCAAAACATCATTATTATTTTTCCAATAATGGCCATCAAACAGGGGCTAACTAAGAAATGAAAGATCTCCAATACCACACTACATTTTAAGTACCAACATATTTGTGTAGAAAAATCTATTGTTCTGAAATTAACGAGCACCATATAGCTTAAGCTAAAATAGGATAAATACACTAAGGCTTTTGTAACACCAATACATGCTATAATCCCAAGAAGAAGAAGAAGAAGAAGAAGAAGAAGAAGAAAGTTGATACTTAATATGCCTTCAATCACTGAACTTCATAGGAGGATTTAACTTTTTCCCTTTCATGGCTCGATGACAAATAGAGGCTGCAAGGAGGAACAAAAAGTTATGGACAAAACAAATTGATAGTTGAAGAGAGATAATATATATTCAAGGTTATGGTTCACAGGAATATGCATTATATCACGACCCTCCATTATGCATTTAAGTTCAATAGATGGGGGATGTTTTCTACACAATGTTAACCATCTTATTAGAAGCTTAAGATGTTGGAGTGGGGCTACGTATATTTATTCATATTTTCTTCAACCCGTCCCTCACATGCAAATCCGATCACAGGTCAAACACGTGCACAATTTATCGAAAATGGGAGGCAACAAGATTTTATCCTAGTTCTTTTCCTTGGCTCAGATACTAAGTTAACTATCTCATCTAAAAACTTAAACTATTTGGAAGTACTACGTATACTTGTTTACATCTTATATTCAACAGTAAGCAGCATTGAAGCTTCACAAGCAATAAGTACAGTGTCTCTAAAGGGGGTGATGGGAAAGGTAAAAGAGAATAAAGGTACCATGTCCACACTGACGGGTTTCGCGTCATCTACAAGTACATCAACTACGGTTCCGGATTGATCAGCCTGAAAAAAATACAGCAATCAAAATGTAGGATTAAAATCGTATTGAAATTCAGATGTCTCATGTATTTACTTCAGCATTCATGAAGTGCTGAAAGTGAAATGATATGCTGTGCTATAAATGCTTGCAGCTTAAAGATGCATGTGATTTTGATTTGTTTTCAGAAGAACTGCAAAAAGAAAAAATGAAATGAAATACAGAAACATGTTTTCTTTTGGGAATATGGACTGTTCTGTTTCTAATAAAAATATATCATCGGTAATGCTCCCACATGGTTCTTTTCCTAAAGTTCTCCTTGTCATTTCCTAGAATACGGAAATAATGAATAACAATCTATAATGGCCAGTTTGGTAAAAAGGATTAACGGGGGCTAGACGGTATTAGGAAGAAAAACAAGTTAATTTTTTTCTTTATTCACTGCTGTGTGCCAAAGAGTATGAGAACAAATTGTCAAACATTCATTTTAACTTAATCACCTCATTCCAGAGTTTACTTATTTTGCAATTCAATATTTTTCATACATTGGTCATAAATTGTCCACGATGTAAACAGGACGTACGGAACAATAACAGCTCAGACAAAGGTCCAGCAGCTTACCTCAATCTCATTCATCAGTTTCATGGCCTCAATAATACATACTACCTGCCCTTTTTGGACCTTATCTCCCACCTAGAAAATACATTTTATATCAGAATTGATAGCAACAGAATATTGATGTTAAATTTATGACAAAAAAGGGTAGTTATAAGTTATCTCAATGTTAGTGCTGTAGATTACAGATATTGAGAAGTTGATATATACTAATTTTTTTAATTCTAGGCCTTGCTATAAGTGTAGTTAACTGCAGTTTCAGTTGATAGAATTTAGCATAAAACAAAAGGAAGCAAGACATGAAGTATTTTATCACTTCATATTTAACTAAGTAAATATCTTATTACTCCCTCTTCTAATCTAACTGACTTCTATCCTAATATGAACAAACATGTTTATATCCATCTTAACTAATACTATTGGACATTACTTCAGACCTAAACTATTAGTTTGGCATTTTTATTGATTTTTAAATATTTAAGTTTAGCATGTTTTCTCAATTTTGAAGTATTTTAAAACTATATTGAATTTAATTGACCCAGAACTTGAACCAGGAAACCCAGTGGCTGAGTTGGGAAACCCCTTTGACCAAGTCCCTATGTCTTTGCCCGTGTCAGGTTTAAAAGAACGGGAAAAGCACGTGAAATTCAATTTAACAACTTTCCAAAGTTATTTTCATGCATAAACACACGTGAAGTATTGTATGCATTAACCTTCACGAAAGGCGGTGTCCCTGGGGCAGAAGAACGATAGAATGTTCCAGCCATAGGACATTTTAGAGGAGGATGTGATGACTTTGGTTTTGCCGGAGCAGGTAGTGCTGGCACTGAAGCTGGAGTCGAATGGACTGGAGAAGCAGGAGCAGGGACAATTGAAGGAGGCAATGGCTGAGTGGAAGGCTGTGCATAAAAAACAGGAGCTGCAGCTGATGGTTGTGGCAATGCCTCCTTTTTTCTTATAAGGACTTCACAGTCCATTTGCTTAAGCTCCAACTCCATAATATCTCTGGAATCTACTAGCCTGGCAACATAAAAAGTAAATTACAATTCATATATGAAGACTGAATCAGAAAGTTATCAGATGCCTTATGCAAAGCAATTTACACACTTGACAAGATCCGCCACTTGGGTCATAAATGCTGAAATGGATGGTGCATCCGGAACTGTGTATTGGCTTTCCACTTCTTTGGCCAATTTTGTCTCAAGAGCTGGTGTAGAATTTGATACTTTCTCAACAGCAACCTTGTAAAGAAAAAGAATGGCATAGCTAAGGTAAAAGGTGAAATCAAGTTAAACAAGTGAGAACAGAGACGAGATGGATCAAAACCTAGACTGATAACAAAGTTCACCTTACCTCATTTAGCTGTGCACACACCTTAAAAACATCAGATTGGCTCCGGCTACTTCCCTGTCGAAAATGGAAGGACCTTTAACCATATTGCAGTAAAATCAATAAGAATCTACTTGAGTAATTTCTTTCTTTTAGTCTTCTAATAATGTCAGCCTGCTGCGAAATGCTTTTGAACCACATTTAACTTTGTTAATGATGTGTAGCAGAAGTGAGAAAGCAGTTCATGATCCTTCTATCTCAGCGGTCTAGCTTCTTTTTATGTAACAATACTAAGATATATATCTTGATGAATATATGCACTTAATATTTTCATCATTCCAGTTCTGGCTTCATTTATAAGCAGAAAAATGAGAATTTTGTTACATGCTCACACTGGCAAGGACACTGAATGGAACCAGTATGGCCCAACAAGGCATTCTAACAGATAATTTGTGCAGAAGGCAGATGATGTATGAAGAGAATTAATGTGCCAAAGCTCAAAAAATTTTTAAGTACTGAGATTGATGTTAAATGCAGAAGAAACTATTTGAAAACATTGTGATAAAAAATTTTGTTATGCTCCAAGTGTCATGTGAAACATTTCTTCTTGGAAGAGTCTGTGCCTTTTAGCGCTTGAGTATAAAGGTAACTATATATTCTATTTGATGAATCAGTATGTAACAATCATAACAATTAACCAACACCCCTATCCTCTGGAGTATAGTATTTTCGGTGATTTTCTTCATTACTTTAAGAACTTCCATAAAAAATTATTCCGCTAGGGAAAATTGCACTGATTATAATATCAACAAAGATTATACATCCGCTTCTAATTCATTCATTGGTGAGAAGAAAAGAGCCAGGAGAAATAAATTGCTTCCTCAGAAAATCTGGTTTTTAGCTCTCGAGTGAACATATGCAATATATTATTCTATTGCGTTGATTCATTACATATAATATCAATAAACCATATATTTCCGTGTATAATTCATTCAATGGTGGACAAAAAACAAGTCGTAAAAAGAAATAAACCTGAGTGAGAAACAAAAGGCCCAGATTCGATCTGGAATCAGATCGAGGAAACGATGCGATACATGGGCGATTCTCGTGACGGTTCTCCGACTCCGATGAAGCACCCATTAGAGAGGAGATCTTAGGACAAGGAATGCTGAAAGAAGCCATTGATGAATGACGATTCCAATATGATTATTATGCAAATACTGAAACGAATGAAATGGAGAAGTTAGTGCGATTGATGAAATTAGCGAAAACTGTATGAGAAATTATTAGGTTTTTGTAGAAGAAAATGGGCGATAGAATTGAAGAGAGCCAGGAGGTGGCGATACAAACGAGGGAAATGAAAACGATTCTCTCCTTGTATACAGTACAGTACAACTCTAATTCGGCTTTTCCCTCCCATTCATGTGGTGGTTTAACCAACCAATTTGTCTATTGGGACCATTTAATTAATTTTCTCACTTTGTATTTATTAATATAGCCCTTGTTTGAGTTTCGTTATTTTTTTAAAAAAAATTTGATTTTGGAATAGTATTTAATGGAGGCCAAACATGGGTATAGTTTGTTGTTACAATAATTTCAATTCATTATGTAACTATTACAATTTAGATCACATTTGTCAATCTCGAGAGAGGAGTTCGTAAAATGGGATGCGTTACTCTGACAGTTGCTGACGTTTTGAATAATTACATCATTGGTCATTGAATATTATTATTATTATTTATTTCTTTTTACGATAATTGAAGCTTGTCTCCTCCACGCGCACCATCGCCACCTTAGTGGATCAATCACAACCTTTGACTAAACAAAGGTCGAAGGCCAATCCTAGGTCATCATTGCGCCCAAGCATTGCCCTCCGCTAATGAAAGTCACGTGCCTCCCAAAAGTCATGCATCCCAATAAAAAATATTGTAACTTGAAGTGATTAAGGTGGGTGCTCAATTTCTTATGTAGTCTCTTCCTTAGTTGAGGGAAGAATCCTTACGAATCAAAACTTTTTTCCAACTTATCGAAAGTTCTATAAGAAAGTCTATGCCTATAAATATTTCCCATATCAAAAAAAGGAACATAAGGAATATAAAAATAGAAAGAGATCGTTCTTATTCAAGTCCCATTATAAAAAAAGTTTACTTTTCCCTGAACTCATTTTAAATTATATATCCTTCCAATAAAATAATTGTGTATGTAGACCCATAAATTTTTTTTCTACATTTTAGTCGCACGTTCTCTAAAAAATCATTATTACGAAATATATTTTCCTCAAAAAAATTGGGGTCAAACATAAACTTATTAATACACCGATCTTGTCAAATATTGTAAAAACTTCATTTCACTCGAATCGTCGAGCGTCACTCACCACCAACAAACAATGTACAAAAATCTTATTATCATTATCAAAATTTGGCCACATGGACCATCTTTTAAATTCACTAGCCAAATAATCGGGTTATAAATTTTTTTTTTTTTAAATGAATGTCTTAGAGGATGCTGTTGCTAGACATGGCTCTCTCATGGTTCGCTGAATGTTCAATGTACTCTGAGAATAAACTTAAGACGTATAATTAATTACCATACACCGTTCAAAAGTGAATCTACAACATTTATATGACGTGGTTTAAATGGTTAATCACCTCTCATATTAATTTCTTTATGCTTTTCATTGATTTTATGTGAATAAAGTGAAATTATACCACATCATATTATTTAATACGCAGTTTACGTGTAATATTATTTTATTGAATAATGCGTGATTGAAATTAAAACTATATTTTCTAAAATAATAGGGACCAAACAAGGGCTTATATTCAAATATGAATGTCTGGATGAAATGGCCTCAGAAAACTATTATACCGATTAGATTAAATTAAATTGAAGAAACTATTAGAAATAATATTTCAGGCGTGTTCGGGAGGGATTAAAATCAGATTAAAATTGAAAAACTAGCCGTTATTGTTGACTTTTATGAGATGAGGAGAATCCACAACGGCCATATTTTCAATTTTAATTGACTTTTTAATCTGTACCGAACATGGCCTTCATTAGTTTTTGGCTTACAATTGACAATTCCTTTTATAATCATCATCATCATCATTATTTTTATTTATTTATTTATTTTTGGGTAGCAGCTATCATCTTCGGCTTTCTGCCCATTTTCAATTTTATATTTAACTTTTAATTTTTGCAGAATTATCTTTAATCTTTTGGTCGTTGAAAGTTGCCATCCCCCACCGGAAAATTCCATCCAAAAATACCATTAAGAGGGTGTTTGGCGGTTGATTAAAATTAGATTTTTAGTAGATTGTGATAAAAGTTTTTGAAATGTGTGGTTGAAAAGTTGTGGGGCTCATGAAAGATGTGATTAATATATTTGATTGTTTGACTTTGACTGGATTAAAATCAGATTTTAATCTGAACCAAATATGGGCTAATTTTAATCCGAACCGAACATGGGCTAAATCTTCACTTGCCACTCGAGTGTTGATTAAGGACGAGAATCATATGGTCAAAACACAATTAAAAACTTTAAAATTATTTAAATGATTTAATACACAAAAAGAAAAGAATATGTGAAGAAAGGGCAAAAACTAAGGCAGTTAAAAAACCTTTAACAATTTGGACATTCAAACGATTTTTAAAATAGTTACTCCCAATTAGTCCGATTTAGTTCAAAACTAAATGTTAATGAACCTGAATTCAAACCGACGATTTCATTAACAGTTTCAACATTTTAATATTTGCTTAGAACGTTGTTCATATGGATGAATGTTTTTTGAGTTGTTTATCGAATTCCATGCGTACCTTTGAGGGTTAAATATTTAAGTTATAAATCGTGAATTACAACTTCTACCCAAACTATTTATATGCGCGAGTCACATAATATTCCAGTATTTTCGGTCATAAAATTTGAGGCATATTTTCTATACATAATTTGTTGTGCGCGTAATTCAAAATACTACACATAACTTTAATTACACCTATGCATAGAACCTCAATAACGTGGAGAGAGACCCTTTATATGCTTTTGCAAGAATTTTTGTCACTAAAATTTGAGGTTTATTATTCAGTTATTAGAGAAATGTCGTTTGGTCCTCCATTAATTTTTTCTTTAATTTTGAATTGATTGATCATTTGAGTTTTTTATTTTTTATTTGTTTGTTTGTTTGTTTGTGCTTAAGAATTTCTTACATCCTAACTCACTTTATATAAAGATATCTGCGTTAGCAAGTCTCTTTACCTAAGGGTGCTGATGGATGCTTTCCTTACTTTTTTTATGAACTTTTTTTTCTACGTACCATCTGAATATAAAAATAATTTTTATCCGCCCCTGGGTACATCCCAACTGGCAAAGAATTGAGCTCTTCAATGCTGACAGCTCAGATGTCGGGGGTTCGATTCATGAGACTATTGGAAGGCAGACTCTCTCCTTGAAGGCAGTAGTTCTCTCGGAAGGTAAGGTGCAACAAGAGTTTGACTCGCTCGACACTTTGACAACACTTTGACAGTTCAATGGGAGGACTCTTAGACCCTAACCAGTTTCGGGTACAACCCACGATTTACTTGGTCTGCGTGATGAGGGGCTAGATCATAGACTCCATGATTAGTCGTCGAAAGCGGACACTTTCGGCGACTAATATATATACACACCTCTGGCTTCGGCCCCATTTATCCGCGTTAAACAGATTTGATATTCTCTTATAGCACCTGAGTATGCATTTTGTAGCTTTTGAGATACACTACGCATCCATTTTACGTTCAAAGGAATACTTTTCTTTACTCTTTATTTTTAAAATGTCTCCTCTTATTAACCTACAAAGCAGAGCAGTTACAATTTCTCCCGGCCGACTTACAATTTCACACTAGGTGCTTTTGGGCCTCTAACCTACAAAGCAGAGCAGTTACATCCTCAAAGTTTGTATTTTGTTGCACCTTTAGTCCTTGTTCCTATCTTCTGTCAAAACTGCCATTAAATTAATTGCTTAGTGTTGAAAAGACAATTTTAACGTAATTGATTTTAACAAACAAGGAAAGCAATAAAAAATAAATCAATGAAAAATAATAGAAAAATAAAAATAGCAAGTCATCCTCCCAACACACCCCCACATTATTATTTTAATGGAAGTTTTGACTGACAATGATAAAGCTAGGATTAAAATATTACCATTTTCTACTATGTTTCTTAATTTATTTATATATTTTAAAATAATTTTATAAACAATTTTAATTTAGAATACGAAGTGAAAAAAAAATAAATCTAAGAGTTGGAGTGGATTTAAAGAATGTACCATATTCTACATCCTGACCTCGATCCCCCAACTGGGTGAGATGGGGGTGGCACAAGGACCATTTAAAAATAAAAATAAAAATCTATACAACATAACTGACGTGGAACAAAATTAAGCCCTTGTTCGAGCTCCATTTTTCAGAAAATGTATTTTTTCTCTTATTTTCAACTATACATTTTTCAATAAAATAATATTACACATAAATTTTAAAAAATTCTTATTTTTTAACCAAATATTCTTTAAAAAAAAATACTATTTCAAAATCTATTTTTAATGGAGCCCAAATCGGAGCTAAGACTTTTGAGTATTCAATTGCTCATTTTAGTAAGTCGGGGACCCAATTACACAGAGTGCAAAAGATTGAGAACATTGCTACTACTTTTTAGTTTTTAAACACGCACTCCCACAAAAGCAGTATTAAATGGGTCCCGCAACATTCTGTAGGGCCCATACCACTTCGACACCTTTCCATTCCATTCACAGGATTCACTCTCGACATCTCCACCGCCTTCGTCACTCTCAACAAATCTCAATTCTCACAGAATCTTCATTAAAGAAACAAATAGTAGATTAATTTCACAAATCTATATAAATTATGAAATCAATGTACTCCTTCACACGATCAGAGTTTTATTCGGAAGTTTGTCTGAACTAAAACGCATATTGCTGATAGATTTTAGACTGTTTTCTTTTAATTTTATTCTCTGATTTCGGTTTTTCTTTCTCTTTCTAGGGTTTGCTCGGATCTCTCCACTTACTGAAAGTTTTAATGAAACCTTTTGCTGTTTCACATTACTTGACAAATTGAATGCATTCTGGGAATCATTGTGATGCATAACGTATGTATTTGTTTGTGTATCTTCCTCATCGCTGTTCTGTTGGCTAGATAAAGGTATTTCTAATCTGTTGATGATGATGAATAAAATTTTGATTTTTTATTTTATTTTAGTGGCATTTTTTGTTGATGTTGGGTCGAGCTTGTGGAAATGAGTCTACTTGTATTCCTCGGAATAATGTTCTGAGACGTGAGGTAGAATATGAATATCAATTGCTAGAGTTGCCGTGTTAATAGTGATTTTAATCCTGTTGCTGTACTTTTGTTCGTACAATTAGGAAATAGAGTATGATTCGGCTTGGATTGGTTGGTAACAAGCCTAGGAACATTTAAAACAACTCTACATTGAAGTTCCTCTCTAAAATAATGGATTGGCATCTTCCAAGCATGGGGATTGATATGGATAAGTTATTGTAATCTGGCAACCTTAGCTCCATGCTTTGTATGTACAAGGTTGTCGAGAAGTTTGGAATTTGTATGCATGCATTTTTATTTATTGAGTTATTCGACACAAGTATGGGTGTGTTATTTATTACCATATCTCCTCAAGTGTTTATCTGTGAAGTACCCACTTGGTTCTGAAACGTTGATATGACACAGACTAATAATTCAATATAATAACCTTTAAAATGAAAAGACCGACAAGTGGAAGGCATTACTGCAACTAAATTTACACTTTCATATTAGCATTATGGATTAGGCGCCGGCTATATTCTAATGAGCAACTCCTACTTTTTTGTATTTTCTAATACTAAAACTTTTCTTCTTTTCCAATTATGAAGTGTAAGTAACATATAACCATGAGTAAACTGAAAAAGCTTGTCTCATTATGCTTTCTTATCACTTCAATAGAAGTTTAAAAGCTGAGTTTTCGCAACCTTTTTTTTTTTTTCAAGTATCCTGAAGAAACATGCTTTAAAGTGTTGTGTAGTCATTTTTATATGGGCGCATGGTAGCCGTAGTTGTGTGCAAGGTGTTGGAAAAATCCAATTTTTAATCTAATATTTTCAAATGGATTATTAGATGTGTTCTTGGTCATCTGTGGAGTGTACTTCCTTAATCTTTTAGTTGTTCATTTCATTGATTTCTTGTCTGCATTCTCAGTCTCAGTATTTTATCGAACTGTAGGTACTTTTATTCTGTTCTCTCATTCACTGATCTGTTACAAGCGTAAGAGTCCATAAGAGTGCTTGGAAGGTTAGAGTATGATGGGCATCTAAAATTATACACCCAGTTGAAAATAAAGTTTGGGGCTTTTGAAAAGAGATTGCCAGAATGGTTTTGATTATTATTGAATGAGCATATTCTGCCACAGTTTCTTCCGAGTGGGAGGACTCATGAGATTGTTTCTGGGAAATGTTATGCAAAATAGAAGTTTACGTTAACACACGTGCGAGCAGAATGTGGGAAAATAGAATTTGAACAATGGATGACCGTAGAGAATCTGAAGCTCTGCTTCCCAGCTGGATTAATAAAAATTCGTCAGAAATGGCTGAATCTCGTCTTTTTATTATTTCTTGCATCATTGCTGGTTTGATAGGAATTCTGACTATATTATTTGCGGCTTTCCAGTGGAGAAGAAATATAAACTTAAGTTGGATGAAAGCCATTGCAAAGTCAAAGAAAAACCCAAAAGCACGCAATAAAATTCCTCTGGCTCCTCATACATGGGTTTCGGAATCTGTGATTCGAGGAAAAAGTCTGAATTGCTGTGTATGCTTAGAGTCTATGTCACCTTCGCAGTCTCTGGGTCCCGCGGCGGCTTCAGACACGTTTATCCAACGTTGCAGCATATGCAGTGCAACAGCTCACTTGAGCTGCTCATCAAAGGCTCAAAAGGATTGCAAGTGCGTATCGATGTTTGGATATGGTTATGTAATGCATCAATGGGCAGTGCGGTGGACGGAGGTGACAGACCAACCTGATGAATCTTCTTTCTGTAGCTACTGTGAAGAGCCATGTAGTGGTTCTTTTCTTGGGGGATCCCCTATATGGTGTTGCTTGTGGTGTCAACGTCTCGTGCATGTTGATTGCCATGGTAGTATGTTTAATGAAACAGGTGATATCTGTGATTTGGGCCCTTTTAGAAGGCTTATCCTATCTCCACTTTATGTGAAAGTTTTGAGGAGTGCTGGTGGATTTTTAAGTTCCATCACTCATGGGGCAAATGAGATTGCATCTTCCGTACGTGCTAGCATCAGAAGTCAAAGTAAGAAGTACAAGCACGGAACTGAGACCTCTGCTGATACCGGTAATAGTAGTAATTTGAGTGTGTCATCAACAGAAAGCACCACGGAGACTAGTCAAACAGTAAATGGGTCTCATAGTGTGGAAGAAAACTGCAATCAAAATGTGAATACAGATGGAGTGGATAAAAAACAAGATGGTGAAGCAAAAGAGATGGAGAATAAAGCCAGTTTGAAAAGAAGTTCATCAAGTAATCAGAATGGTGAAGCAAAACATATGGAGAAGAAACCCAGTTTCAAAAGAAGCTCATCACTTAATCAGAAGGATGAATTTCAGTTAGTTGGTATGAGACAGAAATATGAACTGATTGATTTGCCTCCAGATGCAAGACCCCTGCTAGTTTTCATCAACAAAAAGAGTGGAGCTCAACGAGGGGACTCACTCAGGCACCGACTGAACATTCTTCTTAATCCTGTTCAGGTCAAAGATTTAATAATACAAGTTATTCAGCTATTTTATGAAGCAGACATGCATGCATTACTCGATACTGATTCTCCCCATCTCTATGAGGGTGTCAAATGTGTGTGTGTGCGTGCGTCTTTGTGCACGTGAATGATGTTTATTTAATTGGATAAACAACCCATTCGTGTGAGCCATGTCTGCCTAATAATGATGGAATCAGGAAGAATGGTCAGCTATATTGTTTTATCAAATGTTGTTGATTTATAAACTTGAATTTCATGCCTATTCCACCACCCTGAGGGGAGGAGGCAGCCATGATTATTGGATTGTCCTTATTTTTTAACGAAATTTATTAAAACCAAGTTGATGATGACTTTATAAACTTATTCTATTGTGACTAATAATCTTGAGAAACTCATTCAAAACAAAACTTCAAACAGATTTTAGTTTGGAGAGATAAAATTGAGTGCGGGAAGGTAGCACTTTTGAACTTTCTCCATCAATAAATTTTTAAGAAATAAAGCTCCAAGTGAAGGCAAAAACATGGCCATAGCTGCTCCAAATTTAGCTGCCTTCATGTGTCCCAAGAAAGGTTAATTAGAGATGTAGATAAATCCCTTCTTGATTGCTTCTGCAAGTGTATGGGATTGTACCTCAAATCAAACTTGCTTAGTAGTCTTTAATTGTTGGTGATTAGGAGATTGAATTGTTGGACTCAATCGTCTTAAAGGATACATAGAAATGAACCTAACTTTTACTTTGTTGACTATGCAAACTTTTATTTGCTGCAGGGTTGTTTGTCTACCTCATCCTGACTTTTTTAACGTACTTTTAATTCTAGGTTTTTGAGTTAAGCTCAACACAGGGTCCAGAAGTCGGTCTATATTTATTTAGAAATGTTCCTCACTTCAGAATCCTTGCCTGTGGTGGCGATGGTACTGTTGGCTGGGTATTAAATGTCATAGACAAGCAGAACTTTGTTTCTCCACCCCCTGTAGCCATTCTTCCTGCAGGAACTGGAAATGATTTGGCTCGAGTACTTTCCTGGGGGGCTGGTTTGGGCTCGGTTGACAGACAAGGAGGCCTTTGCATGCTTTTGCATCACATAGAACATGCTGCAGTTACCATCCTTGATCGGTGGAAGATATCAATTTCAAACCAGCAGGGAAAACCACTCCAAGAGCCGAAGTTTATGAACAACTATCTTGGTAAGTTGGTATGTAGATAGATTTCAACTAGACCAGTTTACATGTGTTTGTAAAGCATTTATAAAGTATTTTAGACATGCCTTCAAGATGTTGGATACTAATTTTCAGTTGGCTTATGGTTTGCTCAAATTGTCAGTGTCAGGTTAAATTTACAACTTTTGGAGCTGAAAAATGTTTAGCTTATGTACTCCCAGATTATAATCCAGATCATAGTCTTACATATTGTCGGTGTGATGGCATGTTTTGGAAGAGCGAGAAGTGATTTAGTCCGACTCTAAATCTTTGATTTAACTAGTCAATAGGAAGGAAGTCTGGGTTCTTAAAGGCTCCTGCCACCAAGGTATCAATGGATGCCTAGTGTCGGCAGCTCTGGATAGAGCTACTATGACAGTTCTTGTTTACTCAGAGTTCAGCTTAGGGTTTATAGCCAAGCCGACTCGAATTTAGGTTCCCTTCACATGAGTTGCCGTATCCATGTGAACAACGGAGTACATTTTTAAGCCTCCACAACATACCTTTTTTTTTTGGAGGATAAATTTCATTTAGTTAGGAAATGATATTAGAGTAAATGTAAGACCTTTTACATTCCCCACCTTTCCTTTTTTTTGTTGAGCGTGGGCGTGGGTGTCAGGGGTGGGGATGATTTTATCTATTTCCAAAATTGAAGTCTTTACTTGATTCCTACAATTATTCGAGTCAAAGGTGAAAGCTTTACGTTTGTAAGCCTATTCAACTTTACACCTAGGAGTATGACAGAGAGTGAAAGGTTGGCAATCTTGCAAAATTCTACTATATAGGGTAAAGATGATTCAGGAAAGAGAAGTTGAAGTAGAGTGGATTCCTAGACATCCCCCAAGTCCAAACTCAGATATAAATGATTAGGATAGACAAAATAAATTTTACATCTTCAACACGATACACTCACTTTCCCTCTTGCACACACGGACTCTCTCTCTCTCTCTGTCTCTGTGAGAGTAACCAAATCTGTTTACAAACTCTGGTACTTCTTTCTGGCTTTCTTGTTCCTGTCCAAGTGTATCCCCCAAGAGAAATATGATCAAAGCATACTATTTCGTATCAATGATCTCCCTTCTTGCCTTTTGGGTTAGAATCTGAAACTCTAGTCAATGCAACGTTTATATTATGAAACCCAGCAAACAGATTCTCTTCTAACAAAAACTCTCTTGAAAACAATATTGAACTCACATATAGTACACGTATATAAAAACCAGAAACTGATGAGTTCCTAGCAAGAGGAAAATGCTAAGATATCAGGATTATACATTTGTTCTTGAAGATTTTGCGGCCAGAACTTCCTCTGTTTGAGCACTTGGTCAGAATATGGAGGAAGGCAGTCTACTGTCTTCTCTATTGTTCTTCATCTTGAGAACAGCAAAAAGGTGAAAAATTATGATCACATTCATGTTGTGGGGAAAAAATACAAGATTTGGATTTCTATATTGATATGTGTGGAATTTCCTATCCCAGACATGGATAGAGATAATATGTGCAATCGGTAGTTACTACTTTCTTTCTGCTGTTACTGATCCTGAGATGAGCTAATTAGGAGAAGTGAGTATGAACTCGTACATATTAGCGAAAATAAAAAACAGGGGAGATCTCCAGTCGTGTCTGGATTTCCTGTTCCGACAAGTGACAGAGCTAATATTTGCAGTCTAAAGTCACATGAACCATGCTCTTTTGGGCTTTTTGGTCTAGCTTTTTGAGCAGTAAATACACGTTTTGGAGGACAGCAAAACACTTTATGTTTCTTTGGGATATATTTCTGTGTGTACGGCTAGGGTTTGGCTTTAAAGAAAGATATATCCTATTGGAAAGAACCTATATAATATTTTAGCCTAATTTGAATATGCAACCTTGTGTATATTTGCTTTCTTATAATTATGCAGTGTTGACAGTCGTTGTGGCTCTTGTTATTGTAGGAGTTGGATGTGATGCAAAGGTTGCTCTCGAAATCCATAATCTTAGGGAGGAGAACCCAGATAAGTTTTACAATCAGGTACAATGATGTTTTTTATATTTTCTTCTTCCTTCCGTCGTTATTTAAAGGGCCAGNTGGGATATATTTCTGTGTGTACGGCTAGGGTTTGGCTTTAAAGGAAGATATATCCTATTGGAAAGAACCTATATAATATTTTAGCCTAATTTGAATATGCAACCTTGTGTATATTTGCTTTCTTATAATTATGCAGTGTTGACAGTCGTTGTGGCTCTTGTTATTGTAGGAGTTGGATGTGATGCAAAGGTTGCTCTCGAAATCCATAATCTTAGGGAGGAGAACCCAGATAAGTTTTACAATCAGGTACAATGATGTTTTTTATATTTTCTTCTTCCTTCCGTCGTTATTTAAAGGGCCAGATGGGTATTTTGGATGGAAAGTTTTCAAATATGTTTGCCAGAACAGATGCATTTTTGGATGACTTTTGTCTTTGTATTTCACAGCCTAAGCTTCAGTCTTGTATTAATCAACTGGCTTTTTTTAATATTTCTTTTTAACGATAGCAAATCCTTGCGACTGTATGCGCAGTCAATTATGTTATTTTAATAGTTTGACGTAGACAGAGAAAATGTTGAGAAGCAGATTTCAATGTTTATGTTTCTCTTTTAGTTTGTGCACTGCAGCTAAATAAACTTTAAGATGTTATAAATGACCACTTTTTGCCCCTTCTTTCATTTAATAAAGTTTTAAATAATCGAGCATCTTTCCGAAACGTTCAGTGGAACCTTTTACAATCGTTCCATACATCTTGTACAATGTGAGAGTGTCACGCGTTTTCTATAACATGATTTATACAGCAAGTGTACGGTGTCAAATTTT
>CAIGRK010000338.1:0-15652 GCA_903798315.1 Fraxinus greggii | reverse complement strand
GATGTATATGTCTAGACTTACCATTATATATGTTGCTTTGAGCTCTTCCAATAATCGATTGACTATCACAATATATACTAATGATAGATACCGGCTTAGGCCAACATGGAATATCTTCCAAGAAGTTACAAAGTCATTCTGCTTCTTCTCCAACTTTCTGCAATGTAATAAACTCTGATTTCATCATTGATCGAGATATACACATTTGCTTTGTCGATTTCAATGATACAGTAGCTCCACCAATGTAAAAACATAACAACTAGTAGATTTAAAATCTTTTATATCAGATATCCAATTCACATCACAATATCCTTCTAATACCGCGAGATATTTTGTGAAGTGTAATCCATAGGTTGAATATGATTCCACAATAGCATTTCAAATAGAATTCTTTTTAATGTGCACTTTAATTAGAATTCTCAATTATTTTCAACAAAAAATTCGGATCATACCCAAATTCTAACAAACTCCACATCAACACGAATTTCACCGCAATTAACAAAACTTTTTTAAAAAAATCTCCATTTGGAGACAAATTCCATTGCAAAGTATAAACTAGAACTCTTTAATGAAACACACAAACAAACTTCTCCATAAAAAAAATTTCAAATGGAAATATTCTCTACATTTGCTACCCCAACTAGGGGCTAAAGTAATCTAATGACCACCATAAAAGGCTAAAACAAGCCCTATAATAGAATCACAACTGAATGCATCGAAAGAAGGATTTTGGCTAGAATCAACACATTTAACCGCATTCAAATCATCAACTAAATCATCATAATTGTACCTATGTGGAATCATATGGCAAAAAATGGGTCTGTTACTAGCAATTTAATACAATGACACCGTCGATGATAGTGGCAAGGCGGATTTGCCCATAACTTCTAAATTCAACTAATATGTATTGTTGAAAGAAGACCCTAAACTAAACTTCAACGGTACATCATAATCCAACTCCAAATCCACTCGAATTCTTAAAATATGCCAATTTCTCAATTGTTCTATATAACACTACAGTATATATAAATGGGATCTTTTATGACCCTTTTAACAAAATACGGACTTTTTTACTAACTTTCAGGACTCTACCTTCAACGGAATACATGTACCCTTTTGAATCAAGAGTACTTAAGGAGATAAGATTTCTCTTCACATCTATAATGTGTCTCACTGTATCAAATGTTCTAATTGTTCCATCAAATATCTTTATTCTGACTCCAACCAACACGAGCTATTCAACATAGTGTATCATTAATGATCATCGCAATACTTTTTGAAACTTTTTCATATGCTGAAAACAAATCCCCATTAGGAGACATGTGGAAAGTGCAAGTTGTATAAAAAATCCAAGTCTCATCGGTTTGGAGTTATAGTAAAATATAAGTAAAAGCTTTCCATCACTGTTAGGATTTTCTGCAATACTTGCTTCCCCTAAAGTTTCTAATTGTTGATTTGCAATCTATTTTGCTTTATTCTATAATTTATAACAATCGTTTATCAAGTGCCCATTTTTCTTACAATAATTCAAAATTTTGAAATTAAATTTTGACTTGCCCCTTGCACTTCTACTATCAACAATGAGGTCATCTCCATGACCCTCGGATGCAACAAGATACTTTATTTTGTCCTTTGAATATAGAGTATCATAGACTTCTTCGATAATGAGAGTATCATGACTATACAAAATCCTGTCTCTAAAAGACATGAGAAATGAATACAATAAAATCAATCACAAATATTTTTCATCATATTTGACCTCCAAGGTCTCCAAATCAGTGATGATTTCCGTAAAAACAGTTAAGTAATTTTCAAGAGATATACCTTCGTCATACGATAAGAATATAGATGTTGCTTTAGATGTAATTTGCTAGTAAGAATTTCAGTCATGCATAATTGCTCCAAGTTTAATCATAACGCAGCGACTAACTTCTCTTTCAAAATGTCCTAATGAATATTATTTGAAAGATGAAAATATATATGAGAGAGGGCCTCTCAGTCCCTCCGTAGTTTCTTCTTCGAAGTCCAAGTTGTTGGCATCTTGTCAAATCCCAACAACGCGTAATCCAAATCCATCTAAGCGAAACTGCTCGCATCTTTACCCATCACAAAGATAATCTTATATTGCGATCTAATAGTGGAATATCATATTTTATTGTTGTCATCACGAAATATTAAGTTGAGCTATTAACTTGATCAAAACCTCGATCTTTCCAAAAATTTCAAAAACAGAAGTTTTGATACTCATTTCTTGAGAAATGCGGATGATATCGGATAATTTCGATATCAACTTGTTGGAGAAAATAAAAGATTATAACCACAATATGAAGTAATCGATCACAAGAATACAAGAACAAAATAATTTGTAGAGAATAGAGATTTTATTATAATATGGAGAAAGAATACAAATATTTGTGTTTACAATGTTTCTAACTTAATCTAAATCATAATGAAGATCCAACTATATATAGAAAAAAATAGGAAACCTACAAACCCTAATGGTAAATTGTAGTTGAAGTAGAATGTAAGAAAACTCATCAAAACATGAAAAAGGGGCCTAGGTAGAAAACACCGCTTGCTCGAGCAGCGGCTTGCGCCAAGCTAGGGCGCCCTAGTGCTCGAGCGGTAGGCTAGCGCTAGGCTGGCGTCGCTTCTCTGTTTTTGGTGCTTGAGAGCCAACTAGCCACATGCTAGCAAAAATGCGGCTAGAAAACCCTCCGTTTCATAATTTCAACCTCTTCGAGTGTCCAACACAAATACCAACTCTTAATAGGGTTTCCAGATAGAATTTGAACTAGAATTTACCAAGTAAATTTAAATAGGATTCCACAATAGCATTCCAAATAGAATTCATCTTAACGTGCATTTTAATTATAATTCTCAATTATTTTTAATAAAGAATTCGATTCACACTCAAAGTCTAACAATGGATGAGTTTGTTCCTTATTCTTTTAGGGGTCCTTTTCCTAATTATATAAAGATTTTGTTTTTCTACGCGATTCTCCTAGAAATTACCATCTAGACCATTTCCTTAATGAAAAAAAGAATTCTTTTACCTTGTTGCAATATTTTCTTTTTATTTCCAAACTAAAACTCTTTTTCTTTTTCGCAATAGGACTCTTATATTTCTTAAATTTGCGTCAAACCCAACTATAGATAATAAAAATTAAAATAAAGAAATTTTATCGACTAACAATTCGCATGAAACAATATAATAACCTAACGTTAGCAATCAAGTGTCTTTTGTCACTGATAAGTTAAAAGAAAACATTATCTCAATAGATTTAATATACCAACGTAATTTTTGTTTTTAATAAAATAATAAAGATAAAAATTAAAATATTTCTTTTAGAAAATTATGTCTATAGTTAAATAAAAATTTAAAAATAATATAAGATCATAAACAAATTTCGTGTTAGCAATATTATAAAAATAAATATTTTAATCAAATTAATTTCATCCATTCATTTATAACTATTACGAGCCCCTCTAGCATAGCTTAATTCTTATAGAAGAACTTTTGAAGGAAATTTATTTAATTTTTGTTTGAAAATTAATTTTTAAAAGCACTTTCTATTCTGAAAGTACTTCGAAAGAAAGTCACATTAAATTTTCTCTAAAAGTTCTTCTGATTACCAAAAATACTTTCGCAAAACTAATTAAACGGATTCAAAAGCAGTTTTTGAATCTCAAAAGTTCTTTTAAATTTTTAAAGTCATATCAAAAGGATCATACTTCTTTACTATTTATAAATTTGCCAAAAAGAGGCCTGACAACCTTTGAATTTCAAAATCTTATGTGCTACAGCTACATCGAAATTCTTCCATTCACAAATATTGCGGGATCGTGTTGATAGCCCAAAGACACGGAATAATCATAAAAATAAGTAAATAGAATTTCAAATGAAAATTTCAATTCGAAAAAATATATTATGATTTGTTTTATCGAAAAAGAGCAAAAAGATAAAATGAATATTGTTTTTAAACAGGAAATTCGTGTGATGATGAATAGTTGAAGAATCTAGAAAAGTTTTGCTATCAGAGAAGAAATTCCTAGAAATAAGACTTTAGAATATCTTTCAATAAAATAAAGTTAAAGAGCCATCAGAATTGAAGTGTGTAACGATGAAAATGTGAATAAGGTAAATTTTCCACTGACATTTTTGTCTGCATCCCACCTGTAATATGCCCCATCCCATCACGTAGCGTCTTCCTTACTAGACCAGCCCTGCTTAGTCAAAATTTATGTTTTATTGGAGCTGCCACGGCATGTTTCACACTCTAAACCAAATAATATTGGATAAAAAACTCAAATACTGTTTACACTCTTTTCTTTGTAGTTAAGAAATATGACTAGAGGGAATGAACACGTTTAACGATCATAAATTAAAAAAACTAAAACCACCCCGGTCCATTAGATTTGTTTTAGTCCATGTTTATTTTGAGAAAATTAAATTTTGAATATGAATTTTGTAGAATGTGTGATTAAAAAATGGAGAGAATTTTTAAATTTACGTGTAAAATATTTTATTGTGTAAATTTGTAGTGGAAAATAATTATACCAATTAAAGAGTTTCGTAATAATTATTGTCAAACAGAGTAATTTCAATCTTCCTACATATACATGTCCCTTTGTATTCCCACTTGCCGGATTTGCACTAGCACAATCTCACACCACTTTTTGTACATTTAATCCAATGGTTATAAAACTATCGCATCATCCATTTGTTAACCAAGTTGTAAAGGGAGATATACAAATAGTTTTATCCTGATCATTTTGGTTTAATTCCTTATATGGTCACTAAACTTTTCTTAAAGTTCCGACTGAGTAGTTGAACTTAAAAATAGTCTCTATTAGTCACTTAATTTTAAAAATTGGTACCCTACCATCACCGCATATACGACACTTGCAAAATTGAAAGAATTTGATGACATGTCTAACTGTATGACTTATGTGACATGTCAAAACCAATTTTCAAATTTTGCAAGTTTCGTTTATGCAGTGATTGATGGATTACCAATTTTCAAAATTAAGTTACTAAACGGAGCAACTTTTAAGTTAAGCAACCACGTGAGAACTTTAAAAAAGCTCAATAACCATTTAGTAAAATAACCCTAATAGTTTTACATTGAAACTTCCAACGGAAGGGAAGACGAGGTAGGGCATGACAAGGGGGAATGGACAACAAATACTGTTGCTTTCACATCACTTTACATTGCCTGAAAAGTTAGGAGAAATGCCTTTAATTACCTATCCAAGAATCAAACTATCAAAGACAATTTTACTTTTTTGAGCATCGACATATCACCTAGGCTAGCACTTATTATCCATCAAGTATTTCAAAATTTTCAACATATTCACACCAAAGAATCGTCTTTAATGGGTCGTGATTCGTAATCAATTCCCACTACCTAAAAATAATTCATAAAACGGACCACATAGGGTCAAAATTAAACTTATAAAGTTGGAATTCCCATCGCACCAAAAGTTGACCATGTGCCACCATTTTTACTGGCTATTCAACAACCACAATGCATAATATCAACAAAAAGATAAAGGATGTCGATAAAATTTGTTGCGAAAGGTATTACCAATTCGACATAATACCCATTTGCACTTTTAGAATAAGAAAAATTTTGTCATTTCAAAGTCGAAAAATGCTATTCGTAGGCCCCACGAGAAGTTAAAACCAATTTGACGTAACGCACTTTTAGATCAAGAAAATTCTATATTATTTCATGTAGAAAAATGCTATTCGTAGTGAGTGACTACAGTGGTCGACTACTCACTACGAATAGAATTATTCTTCCAAGTACAGAATATATACATAAATACATTCAATTCTGTATATGTATGCTAAAATCTATTAATAATTTATAAAAGCATGATAAGAGCAAAACTTTCATAATCTAATCTGTTAATTAAAGAAATTTCAGAAGATTTTGATAGAATAAAGAATGTACCAAACCAAAATGTCTCTTTCTTCTTCTATGTATTGATTAAGAAGACATGTTAACGTGCAATGTACCATTCATTACACAGTTACAGACAGGGCATGCTTCGAGGCCATGGCACCCACTCCCACAAATGTAGCAAAGGCATAAATGCCCGCACGGCATCAACAAAACCGTCGACTCTCTTTTCCCACATCTCTTGCACGTCCGGTCACTGAGCGGCCAGTTTTTCCGGCAATCTGCATCTTCGTTACCAACTTGGATATCCCTTCCATGGTCACTGCTGCCACAGCACGACTCGACGTCTTCCTCAACCTCTGGTGCGCCAGGACCTACACCGTCAGAGTGACGCTCTTCGCTTACTTGGGCTAGGACTTGTTCAAGATTCGTGCGCAAGGACATTGCCGTGGCCTCATTTGTCTGCGCCATGTCTCGCCATAAATGGTTTTCGACATAAAGACTCTTCACTCTTTCCAGAAGAACCAAATTCAACTTGGCCATTTTCTGAATCTGTTCATCCTTTTCCTTTAATTTCTTCGTCACTGCCTCTCCTATTGTTGCCAGCACGAATCTTGCGTGTTGCTTTTGCCTCTCTTCTAGTTCCACTCTGATTTTCTTAGTCTGCAAATTAACAAAATAAAAGCAACTAAATTAATATTCATCAATCAGCCACACATGCACACAATCACATGCAAGCAACAGGCTATAAACAGAAATTAAAGACTCACATGGTGGGATATAATGTTATCAATTTCC
Source organism: Fraxinus greggii (assembly GCA_903798315.1). Taxonomy (NCBI): domain Eukaryota; kingdom Viridiplantae; phylum Streptophyta; class Magnoliopsida; order Lamiales; family Oleaceae; genus Fraxinus; species Fraxinus greggii. Next base: position 8,942 of record CAIGRK010000338.1, on the reverse strand, counting down.
AAGTGGTGTTGTTGCATTTGATGCAAAACGCCTTCACCGGCAAAAGATGGGAACTGAGGGATGCTATTATTTTTCTGGGTGGCCGGGCTGGAATTCGCTGCTTCATAGAACTGATCCATTGAATCCCTGCCACGCTTTCGAATAGTGTAGGTGTTATTGCTGTCGGTAGATTCATAAATCGGGACAAGATTTCCCGGCAGGGCTTGGGGAAAGCCGAATCCTGATGAGCCCCTCTGCGGGTAGAGTGCAAAGGTGTTGTTCTCGTAGTTGTAGGAATTCATCAAATCTCTGTAAATTTTAAGGCGTTACAAAAAATTCAATACAGAAACCAAAAAACATAGAGATTGAAACAGATCAAGAAAATTGTGCAGAGAAAAAGATTCTAAAGTATACCCGTTTGCGATGAGTTGTGAAGGAAAATCATTGAGATGCCCTGTTTCAATGGCCATTGGAACTCTGATAATTTTTTCTACTTGTCTATGGCGTTTTGCCTTTGTTTCCTCTGAGAGAGAGAGAGAGAGAGAGAGAGAGAGAGAGAGGGTGGTGAGTAGGGAAATTGGAGGGGTGTGGAAATTATTTAAGCCTTCAGTTTTTGGGAGAAAGGAAAGTCAAAATACGAGGGGGAGAGAGTCATCCATATTTGCATTGGATTTAGCAGATAAATTTCGATGGAAAATAAGGAAAGTTGGAAATTAAATGCAAAATCTTGGGGAGCTTGCATTAATTTTTTGTCCATATTCACCATGAAAAACGTAAATTACCCTCAATCCGAGATTTTTCTTATTTGGTAATAACAATTTGATTTCCCATAAATGTACATGATAAGATTGTTCATTCACGATAGTCTAAAATACTAAGAGATTACGTTCACCCATTATGTTTATTGCCTAATAATATCTTCAATTCATTTCACGGATGGTAATGCATTCAATGTATGGCCGTCTAAATATTTATGCCAAATTTAAAAACTTACCCTTTATATAACACAAATAGATAATCAAGCTTAAAATTGGTCTTCAATGATATATATCTCTACAGTCAAATACTAATGTCTAAGAGTAATGATATTTATCATTATACTGATGAAATATCGACGATATGGTAATTTAGGTATAATAATGACATTAGATAGTTCAATTTTCACGAGAGAGAGCGGAATTGAACAGTCATTTCATTAGATGGATGTGGCAGAACTATTTTATTTTATTTTTTTACCACTTTTTAATAGAAACTGTCGAGTGTGTTCGTAGCAATTCCAATAGGCTTTTTCTGCACGCGTGGCATAACGGTAGTTTTTGTAGGGATGATGGTGAATCTGGGGGAGGAGGGTGACTGACTTGGCTGTGAGTTTCAATGCGAGTAACTGACATGCTGGGTCTCCTCCACGTTGCAATTGCTGGTAGTGGACCCCACCGCACCCTTACGCAGCAGTTCAGTCAAGTCCAAGGCACCTTTCCAATGATGATTGTCCGAAGAGCGTCCGGTTTGGGAAACGTGTAGGGACACACACACAGCACGTGTGAAGGTGTGTGGGGATCAGATCCGGACAGGAACGATTATTGTAAATTTTTCTTTAATGGGTCCCACTTTTAAAGAGGTGTGTGGGCTTTACGGCCTTTCTGTTTTCATCTGCCGGTTCCCCGATTTCCTTAACTGGTGTGCACAGTTGAGCAATTATTGTCTACAGCTGCGAGATGATGAATTCACTTCTGCTGATTGGTTATAATCTTTGATCATTTAAATCGAAGGCATGATAATGCGCATCCTATTCCCGTCCTACCGGATTATTCTCAACATGCCAATTTGATGGTCCATTGAGTACAATAATCTTAGAAGGAAAATTCTATTTATACCTAATTTTTTACCTAATATTTTATCAAATTGATAAGTGACGGCTTCCTATTGGGGGCGCTTGGGTCTAAAAAAATTTTATTTGTACCTAATTTTTCACCAAATGTGTTACCGAATTGACAGGTAACGCCTCTATGTGCTTTTTATGTGGCTCTTCATTTTGTTTTTTGTTTTTTTGAGGAAACAATTATCAATTGTCTTATTTTTTATTTAACATAACTTTGTAAAATATTAATTACCAATAAGTTCATATATGATCAAAATAATTTAAAAAAAATAAAGTATTAAAATATATAATTTATTAAATGCATTCATTATAAAGTAATAATTAGAGTGAGTTTAAATTTCTAAATTTGAAGAACTATAATAAAGAGTCTCTTAAAATTTATTTTTGAAGACCGACTTTCTAAAATTAAGAATATCTTGGACTTCGAGATTTTTTTTTTAAAGTACTCTAAAATATAGAGTCAAACTTACCATATTCTTACTTTATAATTTCATTTAATAATAATCTACATATTTCAATAGAATACTTATTAAATTATTCAAACTATATAAATTAAAAAATATATTAAATAAAAGATAAGTGGAATCAATAAATGTTACTTAAAAAAACAAATTAGAGTTTTGTTGGAAGCATAAACAGTTTTACTCTCTAAAAATAATATAATATACAACAAATGATTTGTATAAATCGAGAGTCTCGGATATATTTTTAAACTTGAGTTTCTTATCTTAATGAGTAATGCTATTTGTAAATAGTGCTAGACTATAATTAGTTTATGTGGAAGGGTAAGTTCTCCGTACAGATAGCTTTGTTCCATTTTAAGAAAAATAACTCAAGTCCTTGTGTGTTGTCTAAAATTATATTTAAATTAATCATTTAACATGTATTGCAACGTAATTGCTCGTTATGGACATCCCTTGAAATTAGAATGCTTATTTAAGTTTTAGAGGGATCGAATTGCTCTTAATTTTAGGAGTGGGAGTGATCTGGTTCGATCCGATTCTAAATAGTACTGAACCGAACCAAATACCAATATGAATCTTAAAAATGAAACCATTAATTCTATATCCATCTATAGAATCAAACCCGAACAGAACCAACCTATTTCGATTCGGTCTGATCTGATTCTTTATATTGAAAATATTATAAAAATAAAGTATGAAATTACTTGTAAGATTGAACATATATAAAATAGAGTATGAAATCACTTGTTATTCTTGTATTTTGATAATATAAAAAATCAATTAAACAAAACAACAAATAAAAATTTATTTCGAAACTCAATATCAACTCATAAATGCAAGAAAAGAAAAAAATAATAATAAACTACGGAACACATCATAAATGGTAAATTCTCGATCGAAAATTAATTTAACCTGATTATCTTTAGTAATAATAATAATAACATGATTATCTCTATTAATCATCAATGATCTTAATTCTAAGTGGCCGATTACTTTGAGAACAACGAGAAACTTGAATTCTTATGAAATATTGAACTAAAAATGTACATTTTTTCTATTGAGATGTCTTAAAATTATGAATTTGTAAAGTATTTATAAAATTATTAAATTTTGATTTTGATTAACCATTAAACGAAAGAAAAAGAGCATAAGAAAAATGAAATTTTAATGTGAGATAATTTTGGGTTCAGTGTTCAAAGATCTAGTGCATTTTGGTGCAACAAAAAGAGAAATTCGAAAACTCACTTTTGGTTCTTAAGGTAATATGGAGAACAAAGTCAAAACCAATCGATTCTCGATGTACGGTTCCAAAATTGACCTATTCGTTAGTGGAACCAGACCGAACCAACCGATTTTATCTAGTTCTGGTCCGATTTAGGGAAAAAATGCCCACTCCTACTTAATTTCAATGAGCTTTGATATCATAATTTGGAATTTCAATATTGTATGAATCGTCCAAACTATTATTACGTTAGTTATATTTTCTATTTGATGTGAAAGTTTACCATTAAAACATAAACAATAAAAAAGTCAAAATTCTTTAGTGGAGCATCATCAATTAGTTGAAAAATATATGGGCGTGGGAACTGAATAAAAGAATTGTCCATCGTGAGTTTTTTCCTAAGATATGATTTTTATTTTTTAAAGTTTTTATAGCATTCATAATTTTGTCTTATTAATTGATTTTCTTGATTTGACATTGGATTAATAATGGTTTTAATTATGGACAAGAAATAGCTTAACAATTATTTAATTTCAATTACTATTAAGAAAAAAAGAAGTGTTCCACCTACTTAAAATATTGAAAAACGTACACATTCAAATCAACTATTATTTTACAAAATAATAAATTTGTTTAACATAAGTACGGTGGACAATTTAAATTCGACTTGTTCGTTGTTTTCCTTTCAAATAAAAAATGATTCAAATATTTGTTAAGGAAAGTCTCTAGCAAAGTTTAATCTATATGAATACGTTCACTACAACTCATAGTAATAACATTTATATTACTAGGTGCATTTTTTGTAACAATCATGCTAGAATGTCAAGGAATTTTACCAAGCATTTTGCAAGGTTCACACTGACAAACAGTGATTGGCATTGGACAAAAAACAATTTAAACACCGTCAATCACAGTCTGTTATCTCACCCTTGGCAATATATCATGTTCAAGGGCTTTTATCCTTTCTGTAAACATACAAATAGCGTCGAGGCATCTTTTTTTTCGATCGAGAAGCAAAATAAGCGGTTGGATTTGGGTTCAATGTAAAACCCAAAAGAGATGGTGTCAAAGGTGCCATAATCCGCGTGAAGAGATGTTTGTCGAAGAAATAGGTAGGAAAGGACGATGGGGGTGGGCATGGCGTCGCATGTAACGCCAATTCTTACTCTTCGTAATAAGGACAAGCCTAATAAAATTGTTTAGTCAAATGCAACGCATGGAAATCTCCGGAGAAAATGTGAAAAATCCTTGAAATCATGAACTACGTTTTTATTTGTCATTATGAACACACTTGTCTAAATATTACTAGAAGGAAAATATAAATTTTAAAAATCTGTATTGTTAGAAAATAATACAATTTGCAATAACCATGTGATAGAACTTATACCACTTATTATGAATGTTAAAGTCAAGAAAATGTGATAAAATGAAAAAGATCATATAAGAACACAAGATTTAATGTGAAAATCCAAATCCAGGATACCCACGTGCAAAGGCAGAGAATTTACTATGATCAATAACAAAAAAGTACAAAAAGATGTCCCAAAATTCTCAATCCATTTCAAAATATGCTAGTCTTTCTCTATAACCTAGATCCTCTCACTTTAATGTTATCTTAATACTGTACAATATTTTTCTATATTACTTCAAGGCTAAACCATGTGAAGTATATATATGAATTCATTACAAATGTTTTTGATGAAATACAATTCAAGAAATGAATCAGAATCAAAGAACGACAGCCGAATAACTTTGCCGCTCGAGCGGTAGGTTCGTAGGAAGCGAGCGGCAGTAGTGGCACTCGAGCGTCGGGACCATGGCGTCGGCGCTACGTCTCGGGCCAAATTTCACTGTTTCTTCTGTTATGGGCTCTTAGGCGTCCTGAACAAGCACTTAGTGCGCTAGTTTGCTATCCAACATCCCAAAATCAAATATTCAATTATCCATATTTACCAATCAAACTTTCAATTATTGATAAACTTTGATCCCTTTTTTCAACCGGAGTTCCAAACTAAGAAGACTTTTGTTACTTTTATCAATTACCATCGTAATCGTAATCCCAATAAGGTCATGCTTCCATAATCTCCATATTGACACAAATTCGAATGTAAGGAATTATTCTTAAAGCAATTCTCCAAATAGAGTACTTCAAACTCCACCTCTTCCACAATGCCCTTCCGGGCATACTCAGCGAATGTGAACAAAATTCAAGCTTTACTTACCAGCATAACTACCCTGGGCCCTAAACCAGCTTGAATTATCCCATTCTCTACCAACTCTACCTAAGTTACCAAACCTAGGCGAATTATCCCCGCAACCAACCCAATCACTACTAGCTCCATCTGAGCTAATGCTTATCACACCATAAGCAACCATATCAATCTCACCGAATATCTCCTGATGTCTCCTTCGGTGATAGTTTCATCAACCGTAATCGTAAAACCCTGCAAGACATATGACCTAGACTTCCTCTGCCCCTTTATCACAACTTTGGCACCCTAACTTCAAAACTTAACATCTACCTATATATCTGTACCCATTTAAATCAAGAATACTCAAGAAGATAATATTTCTCTTTAAGTCTGGAACATGTCTCACATCATCAAGTATCCTAACCGTTCCATAAAGTATTCGATTATGATATTTCCAATACCAGATATCTTACAAGGTGAATTATTTTCGATTACCCCATGTAACAATTTCATATGTTGTAAATCAATCTCTGTTTGGACAAATATGACAGGTATAAGCCGTTTCAAGAATCCAATCATTGTCAGGTTTGTAGTCACCATTAGAAATACCCAAGAGATCTACATTACTGTAGTTATTTTCTACAAGGCTATTTTCACCAGAATTAGCAAGTTGTCCGTTCTGATCTTAGCAACAAATTTATTCCTGTTCCGCCACTTTCGTACAGTCATTCTTCGTGTTCCCCTTCTTCTTGTAATAATAACAGACTATATCAGTGTTATTAGCCTTTGACCAACTCTTTCCATGACCACCCGAATCCCTCTCACAAACAACAAAACCTTCTGCCTGGGACTCCGATCCGACGACCAGCTACTTCATCTTCTAGAGATAAAATGCATCATAAATCTCGTCAACGGTGAAAGTATCTCAACTGTACAAGATGATGTCTTTGAATGTGATATTTAAAGCAGATAACGAACATAGCAAAATCAACCCTAAGTCTTCTTCATCGTACTTGACCTTCATGGTTTCCAAATCAGCGACGATTTCCTTGAATACATATAGGTGATTTTCCGAAGCTCCACCATCTGACAAGCGATAAGAATATAAATGCCGCTTTAGCTGTAGGTTGTTGGTTAGACTCCGAGTCAAGCATAACCGCTTCAACTTCAGTTTGCATGTTTTCTTCTCTTAGACGGAATATTTAAAGATTTTTCTCATGGCTTTGGGACAATTCTGTCATTCTAGGAGAAATGATATGTGGCGGCCTTTATTAGTTTGCCTACAACTGATTCTGACATAATGTCACGTTTAATTCACTTGTTCATGTGTGCTTCAATACTGGTTTCCTGGCTAGCCTGGATGGGGGAGTGATTTGCATACTTTGTGCGAGCCTTTTACACTTGGTTTCCCCTTTGCACAATTTATGCCTCGCAGGAAGAGAGTATGGTTCGTGGAGTATATTTCATGGTTCAACACAAGGTATTATGACGATCTCAAGTCGAAAGATCAATTTCACTACCAAACGTTAAAAATTAATCATGACACTTAAATAGTTATGTACCTGGAATAAGTATAGCAGGTTTCAAATGATTTTTTCTCTTAACAAAAATATTCACAAGTCAATTTAAATGTCACTACATTTTAACTTGTGAAATCAGCTACTCACTTCATAATTGAAAAATGAAGCACTTCCTTGTCGAATCGGAATGAAGATATTTGTATCTTGTTATTATTTACAATCACAGATAATTTAAAATTCAGTCATATGTAATTTGTATCTAACAATCACAAGTCACTGTGACTAACAAGTTGTTAAAACTTAAATCTATGGACTCTATTAATTTAATTAGTCATACTTATAATTCAATTAAAATAATAAATCCGTCATAAATAAAATGTATCAATCAAAATAAAGTGTTCCCAAAGTTGATTGAACATACTTTCACATACTCAATTATTATTTTTATTAAATTTTAAATTGATTGATGTAGTTTAGTGTCATGATCACTCAAAATCAATACGAATCTGCCATATCTCAATTGAACCTTGGGCATATCACGTACACTCGCTCAACTTTATAGGTGATAGCTTTAGTCATAATGTATTACTACTTTGGTGACTACGCTTGAAGAACGTATTAATGTGATAGTAGTGCAGTTTAGCTAAATGCAAAGTCTTCTTGATGGACATGAGTACCGTGTCTGTCCACTTTCAAATATTTGCCCTCTTATTGCTTTAGAAAGAACTCCAAATGATGCTTTCTGAGTAATAATAGTATTCTATAAACTCAACTAAAACTCTTAGGGTGTGTTTGCCTTGTTGTTTTCAAACTATTTTCAATTTTTAATTTTGCAAAACACAAAAAACTTGTTCGGCCTGACACATATTTCAAAATGTATTTTTGAAAATAGAGTTAAACTTATGGTATAAAACTCAAAATATTTTTTTAACTTTTTGAATGTTTTCTATGAAAACTCTGAAAATACTCAAAACGTGAAAAATAAATAATTTTTTTATAAATAAAATTTTAAAATTATTTTTTTAAAATACATAAAATTCTAAAAATTAAAATTCTAAAAAAATAAAATTCTGAAATTTCGAGAAANATAGTATTCTATAAACTCAACTAAAACTCTTAGGGTGTGTTTGCCTTGTTGTTTTCAAACTATTTTCAATTTTTAATTTTGCAAAACACAAAAAACTTGTTCGGCCTGACACATATTTCAAAATGTATTTTTGAAAATAGAGTTAAACTTATGGTATAAAACTCAAAATATTTTTTTAACTTTTTGAATGTTTTCTATGAAAACTCTGAAAATACTCAAAACGTGAAAAATAAATAATTTTTTTATAAATAAAATTTTAAAATTATTTTTTTAAAATACATAAAATTCTAAAAATTAAAATTCTAAAAAAATAAAATTCTGAAATTTCGAGAAAATAAAATTATAAACAAATAAAATTAGAAAAAAAATGCAAAAATTACAAACTATAAACTATAAAAATAGTTCAAACTTTTAATTTTATAGTTCAAACTTTTAACAATTGTTAAAAGTTTGAACTATTTTTATAGTTTATAGTTTGTTAAAAGTTTGAACTATTTTTTACGTGTGTATAGAATTTTTATGTAAGTAATTGTAAAATGTTTGAACTATTTTTTATTTTTTATAGTTTGTAATTTATAAAATTCTGAAATTTCGAGAAA
>CAIGRK010000313.1:0-10632 GCA_903798315.1 Fraxinus greggii | reverse complement strand
GAGAGACCCAGTAACTCTCCTCACTCACTCTAGACTCTTCCAAAATAGTTTCAAGATGAATGACTCAAATTTCCCCCAGTTACATTTATTCCGCTCCCTTGACTCAATATACCAGCATGCCCTGACTCAAAAGACTTGATTTACCAACATGACCCTGACTCAAAATAACAACAATGACTGAAGAGGTAAACAACTTGAAAGTAATCAACATAATTAATTTCCCCGCTCTGCCACCTCTCCCTTCTTCCTTCTTGCGTATGTGAACTATTAAGGGGGTCTGTCAAAGTGCACCTTCCCTTTGACTCTATTGTTTCCACCTTAATCGTTTCTAGCGAGATAATGTGGATGTCCTTTATAATTGATATTGTTTGGAGCGTCGGAATTTTTCTGTATTTATTTATTTCCGTTTTGTTTGGATGTGAGTTTTGCTTCCCCGGAAGATAAGGTGGTAGGTTCGGTGTTTAGGGCCAGGGATTGAGGCCTTAGTTTGAAGTAGGAAAATTTGTAATTTTCTTTGTTTCTTCTGTACTTTTCATGTTTCGAGCTTATGATAGTCTTTTAATCCACTAATCCCTGGTAAAAACCAAATTCTAACTCCGAGGTTTTGTCTGAGATAGTCACTGACATTTGAAGCTGTGCTCTACCAAAGATCTTATCATCTTAACATGAAAGTTTTTTCCCTTGTCCTTTTATCTTTCCCAATACAACTCAACATCTCTATTTCCTCAGGGTAGCAAAATGATAATGCATATAAAGTTCATGGAGCACTAGAGTGTCCATTGTTGCCTCGATGATGCTATGTTTTATATTGAGTATTAACTATTGATGCACCCATATCCTTTCGGATTATGATATTCTAAACTGGAAATTTCTCAGATTTCAAGTCTTAGAGTTAGAAATAATAATTTGAGTACCAAATATAATCATGAGAAATTTCCAGATTTCTTTCATTTGCTTCAAAATGGCTGCATGAAGTAGCCTCTGGTGCCTGGTGGTATGCACGTGTACTAGTCTGAGAAATCCATAATAATACTGTACAATAAATGGAGTTTATAGAAGGTCTGGAGATTTGATTGGACTTGTATGATAACTAGGCATATTCCCACATTTCTCCGCTCAACTCATTTGAAATTTATTACTTTTCCTTTAGGATAGGGGACTTTAATTTGATAACTCTTTTGATTAGTTATTTTTATTATGATGTGGCAATATGACAGCTTTCTACTGGGGGAGGAGGCGGTAATATGGGCAAGGGGCTTAGTCATGGCGGTGGTGACGGGGGTGATGATGGCGGCGATGATGATGATTACTTTGATGACTTTGATGAGGGTGATGAGGGAGATGAGGGTGGACTGTTTAGACGGCGTATTGTTCTGCCAGAGGTAACAAATTGATACAAGAGCCAAGAGATATCCACACACTTACATTGCATGCCTATATATTGTGTAATTTATTCCAATTATTGTATCTAACATATTTTAAAATTTGTAACGCTTTATGTTCTTTGCCAGTTGTTTGATCGGAAATTTATTGATGCTGTGTTGAATGAGTGGCAAAAGACGATGATGGATTTGCCTGCTGGATTACGTCAAGCTTATGAAATGGTAATGTTTTTCCTTTTTCTGTACATTCTTCAGTGGAAGTACTTGATAATTTGGACTCTGTTATGCAATTGCCTCAGGGTTTAGTCAGCTCTGCTCAAATGGTGAGATTTCTGGCAATCAATGCCAGACCTACCACTGAGAGGTTCATTTCCCGGGCTCTTCCCCAAGGAATATCTAGGGCTTTCATTGGCAGGTAAATTTAGAGCCTCCATATACTGACTTGTAGACGTTGAGGATTTAATTCCCGTTACCATCCTTCCTCTCCCTCAGTGTAGATCAGTTAGTGTTTGATTTTTCAAGGAATTGGTTTCAGATTAATACCATTAAGGTTGATTGTGGATGATGCATATACATCAAAATTTCTATAAAATAATAATGTTGTGACCGAAAAAAATTATTATTTTAGAGGCGTTATTAATTTATAGAGTATTTTATATTCAATGGGTATTCAATACACCTATCAATGATGATCATGATCCAGATGATAATTGTATTTTACCAACTATTTCTTCAAAAGTGGCATTTCAAGCAGTCCAAACCTTAAATAATTACTTTGTACAAAATGAAAAAAATATGTAGAATGCGCATTGCAAAAAATTAGAGATGAAGTTGAGTTTGATTTGGGTTCAAAGAATAAGCAAAAGATTTTAAATGCATATTTTGAAAAAGAGGCGAATTGAAAATATATTGTCAAATTAAAAATTTATTAATTTGTATTGGTATGAATTTAAGCAGTTATAATTTTATACATTCGTTGGTCCTTAAAATGATCTCAAAAAAATTATTATCTTATGCATTTAACGAGGTTATTAATTTATTACATTCACCCAAGTCGGGACCCAATATTTTTTTACTATTTAAGCGAAATTATTAATTTATTCAACATTTATTATCGGGGTTGTACTGTAGGTACTAATAGATTAGTGTATGGAGGCTGTAGTTTGTGACGGGACTTGTATGGAAGAAATATGCATATGACATACTTCATCTTTTGTATGAATGGACAACTACATGTTGCACGTTCAGAGAACAATAATTGTTTTTATGTTAAGATGTAAATATGTTTCTGAAATTAGAATGCTTAAGATGGACTCCAGCTTGTATGAGTTTCACTATTTTACCCCAGCTGGTGCATATATGTCCTGAGCATATGAGAATGACTTTGAAATATAGCCTTGCTGAGATGAATTTTATAAACGGTTTAATTTCTAAAAAGATAGAAATGAGTGGTGGATAAGTGGACAATACTTGTGGGTATATTGGATTGTGCGATTGAAAATGAAATTTGACCATTTATAAATGATTTATAATATTTGCCAAATGGAGGCATATTCATTTGCATGACTAAGTTGTTATAGAAACAGTTTACTTGGATTGTGTTTTTCATTGGGGTAGCTGTTCTAGATTCATTTTCCAAAATGGTATGGAGGAAGGAAATCTTGGAGCGACGATAGAAACTTTGGCTTATATGATAACATGTCCGGTCCGTAAAAATTCCACTGGATGAAGAAGCTGATTAGATTCACTTGATAGAACGTTTGGTTATTTCTCCTGTTATCAGAAGCGATGACTCTACTTCTTGTAGCTTTAAAAAGTTTATTATTTACAATTTCCTCTTTGTTTTGGACATGGAATCACCGAAAAGAAGGTAATGATCACAAATTGGATTTAGTCTAGTGGGTTTGCAGTCACTTGTTTCCATAATGGACCTGATGTTGACCCAAAATTCTGATACTTCATCGTAGTTTGTTGTGGCTAGTTATGTTAAAGGACATGCCATGCGGTCTTTCAACTCGTTTAAACCTGTATGCTGTATAGCATTGTTGTAATGCAGCAACATTTTTTCTGGTTTGCTTTCTACAGATTATATAGCAGTTTAGAACTAGAATGTTTGAAGCACAATCGTCTTTCCGATACATTACCAAAAATTTATTTGAATCTTCCTTGTCTGCGCAGGATGATTGCAGATCCTGCCTTTTTACACAGGCTGCTTCTTGAGCAGGCAACTACTATTGGTTGCTCCGTTTGGTGGGAGATCCAGAATCGCAAGGAGAGGTAGTTTATGGTTTCTATTAGGAAGAAATTAAGCCCCTGTTTGTCTCCCTTTAAAACAGAACTCTATAATTTTCATACTCATTTTCAACCACACTCACATAATAAAATATTTTGCACATAAACCGAGGGCTTGACCCTACATTTTAACCACACATTCTCCAAAAAATCACTATTCAAAACATCGTTTTTTCAAAATAATGGCCATTAAACAGGGGCTAAATCAAAAGTGTTTATTTGCCTTATCCGCTTGATTAACACGTCACTTCAAAGCAGGATAAAGCAGGAATGGGATCTTGCTCTTATAAACGTGCTTACAGTGACAGCTTGCAATGCCATGGTTGTTTGGTCCCTTGCTCCTTCTCGTTCATATGGAAATACATTCCGTTTTGATCTACAGAACACACTGCAAAAACTCCCAAATAATATATTTGAGAAGAGCTATCCACTTAGAGAATTTGACTTCCAGAAGAGACTTCATTCTTTTTTCTACAAAGCTGCAGAGTTGTGTATGGTGGGATTCATTGCCGGAGCTGTACAGGGTGCTGTGTCCAACCTCGTTGCCCATAAAAAGGAGGGAAGGTAAAATTTGTTTGGTAAACAATACATGTAATATTCTTGCCAACACATTTTACTATGTAATCTGGGAACTGTTGGTTTTGTAGGATATCTGTGACCATTCCATCTGTGAGCACCAATGCGCTTGGTTATGGAGCTTTCCTTGGCTTATACGCAAATTTACGATATCAAATGCTGTGTGGTTTTGACAGAGCAGTTGTCAGCTACTTTGATGTTATTGGAGTGACTCTTTTCTTTAGCACAGCCATGAGGTATGTTTTCTTGGTATTTGATCTGTGTAGGCTGCATTTGGGATTTTTCACGTTCCATAATGAAGCATTTTGTCATTTAAGCCGTTCACGAGTGATTTCATTTAGTTGGTTTACCCGTTCTTTTCTCATAGCACGCTTTATTTAAATGGTGAAGATCAAATATATTGGCTATGCTTTTGATAATTTCCCATGCCCCTTTGTCCCTCGGCTAGAGAAATTTGGAGACATCAATACCAAACCAGTAATTTTAGAATCTACCTGTCTTTCCTATTGCATTTTGCACATAAAATGTCGGCTGCATCTCATAGTAGAAATTCTGTGTCAAATGCATGCAGGGTACTGAATGTTCAACTAGGAGAGACATCAAGGTTGGCTTGGCTCGGGGTGGAGCTTGATCCGTTGGCTCATTCAGACGATCTCTTGAAGAAGGCTTACAATAGACCAGCTGATGGAGTCAATCAGTCTTCTTCAAAGTGGTTCATATCCAAGAACGCTATTGTTTCTGGGCTCGGTCTTCTTGGACTTAAACAAGGACAAAGTGACTCTACAACCGATGGTGAAGCCCCTCCCCCCAAGGCTCGGAGGAAGAGAATTGTGAGGAAAAAGGTGGCAACAAGTTGAGCCAGGTTATATTTTGTTCAATTGTGACCAACTCTTCAATTTTGTAGCGATATAGCTAGCGCATAGACACGCACTCAAGTAGAAGACGATCGAGACAGTGTATTTGATTATACACCTTATGGAAGTCTTGCCACGGGATCACAGGACAAGCAGCGTGTATGACTACTGATACTTGGCAAATTCATTTGTTACCGCGTTGCTTCCCAACTTAGGTATCTGATGTAACACCAATACATTTTTGGAATACGATTGAACTTTCTTATTATTTTACCCTTCATGCAAAACAGTTCCTCTGTGATTTTCTGCTTTGTTGCCTTAGTTTTCTTCTCATTTTGTGACCTTCAAATTTCTATGGAAAATGGCTTTCGATTGTTCCTCGTAATTGTGTTTTAAAGTTTCTTTCCGGCCAAACTCATCGTCTTGATTGATTTTGAAGGGATTCATGTTTTATTCATTCTCGAGAGTTGACACCAGAAATATTTCCAATCCTTCTCCCTCAAAATTACAAGTAGCTGCATGAATCAAAGAAGATGTCGGCTAAGACACTTGGATTCAAATTCTTTGAAGATACAGAAATTAATCCACCCTCAACCTTTTCTTTTAGCATAAAATCTATCACAGCCTTTCAATTATAACCATTAAATGATGAGTTTGTTGTTTGGTTTAAATAAATAAACATAAAAGGATAAATTTTCTTCCGTACGAAGGTACACATTAAAAAAGAAATAAAAATAAAATAAAATCTTCTCCTCGCACTCCACCATTCCTAATTCACCACTACCGGAGACCGAACACCATCCCACAAATTCAATCACGTTGTTAATGGTTCAAATTTTATGCATGTACGGTACAAAATTTATTCGATTTGTTTTTCGTTTAACGGATGTTTTATATTTTTTTTTCCCAATTGCCTATTTCCTTTTTCAGGAAAAATGAGAAATACAAAATTTATTTGCATTTTTTATTTTTTTTATATGATTCAATTTTCAAGAAAGAATATTTTCCAATATAAGGAGGAAAATCTAGTTTGTGGTTGTAAGAACTGAGAATACCACAAAAAATAATAATCAAATACATGATAAAAAAAAACACAAAAAATCATCTTGAAACATCCTAAATGAACACAAAACGTGAAATTATACCTTTGTATGCCCCGTTTGTCTACTCCACTGAAAATGAATTTTAAAATAGTATTTTTTCTGAAAAATAAGTGATTGAAAAGTAAAAAAAAAAAAGGTTTTGAATTTATATATAAAATATTTTATTGTGAAAAATATAAAATTAAAAACGAATTTGACAAAAATAATTTTGAAATAATGTTGGACAGATTTTAAATCTACTTGAACACGGATAAATGAAAAAAATCCGAAACAGACACATCCAAATCGTACGGATTCTAGCGACGAAAGACGTTAATTACTATGTATTTGAAGACCAAGCAGATCATACCCTTTTCACCTTCCCCAATTATGGCGGCCTCTTCGCTTTCCTCCCTCTTCATCCACCCTCACCGCCACCCAAACGTCACCGCCACTTCCACCGCCGGAAACATACTCCCACTCCGCACCCTCTCTTTCACTACAAAAGCCTCCCCACCTCAACACCAAAACACCAGCATTCCACCACCGCCACCGCCACCGGGGCCACAGCAAGATAAGAAGTCATTTTCTGTCGCCACCGGGGAGCTCTTCCTTGGCATTGCGTCGCGTATTCTGATAAGGGGCGGTGGAAAATCGATTAATGGAGAAGGGAGGGAGGTGCCGGCGGTGGAGATGTTCGCGGAGGAAGAGGGGGAGTGGTGGTGGAAGGGAAGGAGGAAGGAGAGGATTGCCACTGTGGTGAAGGATCCCGTGCAGCCAGAGGTGGTGTGGGAGCAGAGGGTTAAGGATGTGGAGGCCGAGCAGCGGCGCAAGGCCGTTACTAGTCCCGGATTCAGTTTCTCAGCTGCCGGGCTTTTGTTTCCTTATCACCTTGGCGTGGCCAATTTTCTAATTGAGAAGGGTTATATCAAGGTAATTTGATTCAATTCTTCTCATTTTTGGCTTTTTCTGACACTGATTTATATGCCTGTATTTATTTATTGACTGAGCAATATGTTGTACTGTTATCAAATTTTCCTGTAAATACTAAAATTTGTCGAGAATTTTTATTAGCAATGAATTCTGTTTTCTTGATTGTGAATGAAATGCAATCTGAACCAATCGTATGACCATTTCTGAGAGAAGTAATATAATGCATTAACAATTTAGAGTAGCTTACTTTATTCTGACAATCTTTTCTCCTTTTTACTCAATAATTTCGTGTTTTGAATTGAAGCTTCGTAGATAGAGCATTGATCTTGACATTCTGAAGAACTGTTTAAGGTATTGCACTTGCAGTCTTGCGGCATCTGAGATACCCCCAACAAAAGATCAAAACTTTCAATCTTTGATTGACTGATTAATAAACCTTGTTTGTTTTGGCTTATAATTGCTTTGCTGGTATTTCCATGCTTATATATTGGAAATTCTTGCCATTGTACATTACTGGTATGTGTTGGTGATCGGAAACAGTCCTTTTGAATGCCAGAAGAGGCTGCGGAATTTCTTCAGGGGTTTTACTGTTTGCAATGTGAGATAATTATATATGTGTAGTAGTTCTGAATATAGATGACAAGAAACTTATCCTTTTCCAGTATTCTTCTCCTACAGAAGGCCCCTTTCCTTGTATATTTTTAGTGAGGGACCTTTCCATATTACTGGGCATCTCTGATGCAGAAATAATAGTTAGTTTTTTGACTTCAGTATTTGTTTCTGACACAGGAGACAACACCATTAGCCGGTTCATCTGCTGGTGCTATTGTCTGTGCTGTGATTGCATCTGGAGCCAGTATGCAGGAAGCCTTAGAAGCTACCAAAGTGCTGGCTGAAGATTGTCGAATTCGAGGAACTGCGTTTCGCCTCGGGGTATGTGCATGTGCTACGTTTAATGGGTGTGAGGTTAATTAGATAAAACAGGACAACACTATTTTTAAACTTCATCAGTACGGCTAAAGATGGAATTTTGAAGGGAAAAAAAAAGAGAGAGAGAGAGGACAACCTTCAATATGAATGAAATAAATGGTTTTGATAGCTAATAAATAAGTGACCATTGGTGGCAAGGCTTAAGAATCTCCTTTTCACCTCCTGCTGTTGTGCTTGGTTTTGCTTTTGTTTAAAATGCCAGTATTTAGTAAGTTAAATCGGTGAGCTGAACTAGTATATCTTATCATTTCTCCTTGGGTGGATTGCAGAGTGCAGTGGTGATCTGGAATTGAATAAGAATGAATAGTACAAGTAGTCTTTTGGTTTAAGCATAGAGGGATTAAAATAGCATACGAGGGCTAAGAAAAAATTACCCAATATCCTATTTTATGTCACTGTAAAATCCAAGTATTTAATATGGAAAATGTTTCAATGCACAGGCTGTTCTTAGGGATGTTCTGGAGAAATTTCTGCCAGATGATGCTCATATCCGGTCCAGTGGAAGGGTTCGTGGTGAGTATTGTTACTTCCCTCCAGTCCAGCACGCACACGCCACAGTTCACAGTTGCAATCTACAATGTATAATGGCCATTGAAGTGTAGTTAATTTGGAGAAAATTTTGTTACCTCCTAAAAAGTGCTGCCCTAGTCCTTCTGAGATGCAGCTTAAACACTTTTATTTTTCTAATCTTATCACCACCTGCTCATGTAATTTGGGCACTAATTTTGATGTACCAAAGTGCTTTTCAATGGCTTCTAGAAACGAGGTTTTGATTTTATTATGCGGTTTCATCTCAGTTGCTGTAACGCAGATTCTGTGGAGGCCAAGGGGCTTATTGGTTGACGAGTTTGATTCTAAAGAAGATCTCATTAATGCGGTCTTTACTTCCTCCTTTATTCCAGGGTACACATTTTCTATTTCTGCATTAGCTACTAGGATAGATTTGGAAGTTGAACTAAAAGTGTAGTTTATTACAGATATCTTGCACCGAGGCCAGCAACAATGTTCCGCAATCGACTTTGTATAGATGGGGGTTTGACGTTGTTCATGCCGCCAACTTCGGCTGCACAAACGGTATTGCCTCTCTCTTTTTTATTGAAACTGTAACAATTATGTCGTGTAGTTTCTTTTCTGATTATAAGAAGCTGAATTTGTGTAGCCTGTAGAGCCCAGTTGTATTGGAAATGTGAGTTGTATATTAATTTTGGTCATGACTCTGCTATAATCTTGGTTGGCTTTATTTGTTGATGATATATCAATCAGAACTATGGGTGTATGTTTTCTTTCGTTCTTGAAATACCATTGGTATATTCTTGAGGCAATTAAGTGAATCTAGACTGTTGAAATGTTACAGGTACGTGTTTGTGCTTTTCCTGCCAGTCGTTTGGGATTGCAAGGAATTGGAATTAGTCCTGACTGCTACCCAGAAAACCGTGCAAGTCCCAGGGAGGTAATTTGTGAGCTCACTTGAGATTATTTCCTAGTTCCATTTTCCTGATAAAATCTTGATGTTCTTTTGCTCAATTTTCTAGCTCTTTAATTGGGCTCTTGAGCCAGCAGAAGATGATATTCTCGATAAGCTCTTTGAGCTTGGATATTCAGATGCAGCCATCTGGGCTGAAGATAATCCAGTCGGGAAAATAGTTCAAGATGACGGTCCTTATGCTGACAATGGTGTTGCACAATAGCTCATAGCACGCTGTCCTGTAACCTGCAAATGGAATAAAGTTTGGCACTTGCAGAAAAACATTAGTATGCAGACTTGCACAGGCAGTCACACAAAATATTGTACGATAATTTTATTTTTGTAAAATACGGTGGGGGCAAAATGAAAAGGCCATAAAGGAGGGCGGGAATTAATTCAGAAAGGTAGAATACTTGAGACGATGAGAACTGGGGTTACTAGTGGTCTTGGTCACTCGTTTTCTGTTCTCTATTTTCAAAAATATGTAAAGAATGATATTAAATCTTATCAATGGGGTTATGTTGAGAAAAGCTCAATTATGCTATTGTTGCCCTTCTCTTTCACTTTGTTGTGTAAATTCTGTTAACTTCCACTGTTGTTCAACTATTTTCTAAATTCGAGTTTCTTGTGCATTGTTCCTGAAGAAATATAATTTATTAACCACACGTTTAGATGTACACATGAAGTTGCAGAATTCTTGGCAGTGATCGAGATTTGAGATTAACTTTATTGATTCTGAAGGGAATAAATTTGATGTTTGAGTGCTACATTTGTCTGTCGGGTCGATGAAGAGCACGTGAAAGGAATTGGCAAATCTGGGAGATTGGGTTGGTTTGGGATAGGGGAAGAAGAAAAATGCTGTTCCTGTTCCTATCCCACATCGGTGACTGGAAAAAAAGTGTTAAAGAAACTTGTTATAAAAGGGCCGGGTGAAGACTTAGTTAAGCATACCTTTCTCGGCCTTTTGGCTAAGATCAAGTGTAGTATCTGTTCTTATCAGTTTAATATCTGATATGTGGGTCATTGGCCCACACGATATTAAATTAATTTTTTAAGGG
>CAIGRK010000203.1:0-12874 GCA_903798315.1 Fraxinus greggii | reverse complement strand
CCTCCACCTGCAAAAATTTTCTTTTCGCCGAAAAAATTTCGTAGTATTTAACATATATGTAATACCAATCGTCATCCTCTATCTACAAGTACTACTTAATATTAACTGTTTTGTGCAGGGTGAAAAAGGAAGAATTAGGATTTGAATATAGTTAGAGATCTTGTTTAGTATTTATTAGGATACTTATCGATCTTTGGTTGGTCGGAGCAGATGTGCAGCAGAGGGCACTGGAGACCAGCTGAGGATAAGAAGCTTCGAGAATTGATCGAACGATATGGACCGCATAACTGGAATTCCATAGCTGAAAAGCTACAGGGAAGAACAGGTGAAAAAATGTTGCATCCATCTACATATTCACTGCACCCTAGTAATGGCTAATTAGAATACTATTAAGAATATTAAAGGAAGAAATGGAACTGAAGAAACAAAAATTATTTTCTTAGGGTTTCATGTAGATATAAATTTTCAGCTCCATCCTTTCAAATAAATGAAATCTAGCCTACTTTTCTTTCTCCTAAGTGCAAAATAACGGATTACAAATCCTAAAAATACATATATGTTTCATCGAAATATATTACGCGTATGTCTCCCTATAAATTTGTATCCTTAATTTTTTTTAGTAATAATAAATAGACCACCTGGTGGATTGGATAAAGAACACAAATTGTATACTGTTAGGGCAACACAAATTGTATACTGTTAGGGCTTGATTCGGATAAAACTAAAATAAGAATTTTTATTTTTGTTTCCTGTCAGCATATTTTCTCCTTCCATCTTGTGTTGCTGAGATATTTTTTAATCAACCATTTTATGTGATATGTTTTGTAACAGCGAAGATAAATTGTAGTACATGATACATACTTTACCGGGATTAATTACTAGTACATTGGCTATGAATTTGTAGACTGCATGTAAAGAAATTAAGGGTGTGTTTTCTCCCATTTTTGTGAGAAACGTTTTTGGAGAATGTGTGTTTGAAAAGTAAAATGACTTTATTTGTTTGTGTGTAGAATATTTTATTGAGCGAATGTGTGGTGGAGAATCTTAATGTAACAAATAATTTTTTGGAATAATGGTAACAAGCTAAATGATGTATTCCCTTCAACTGCATGCAACTAGCTAATCATTTCGAATTAATATATTATTAGGGAAGAGTTGTAGGTTGAGGTGGTTCAATCAGTTGGATCCAAGAATTAACGGGAGCCCTTTCACGGAAGAGGAAGAAGAGAGGCTTCTTGCTTGTCACCGAATTCATGGAAATCGATGGGCCATAATTGCTCGACTCTTCCCCGGACGTACTGATAATGCTTTGAAGAATCACTGGCATGTTATCATGGCTCGAAAATGCAGAGAAAGGTCGAAAATTTATGCAAAAAGGGCACCACAAGCTTTAAAAAATGATCAAAAGTCCTCGTCAAATCAGGATACCCCAGTTTTCAGTGACAAAAATTTAAGGTTTAATCCTTTTGTAGAGAAATGTTATCCGAGATTCGAGCACCATCTAACGTAAAATCAACCCATATGCCGGAAGGAGCTTCATTCGGACAATATGGTTCTTCACATGAAGATAGATGAAGGTAAGATATTGATATCAAGTATAAAATTAATTAGCCTTTTCTTCAACCTTCAAAATGTTTAAATTATTTGATCATATTATTATTTTTCGGCCATAAAGAACTCGATCGCACCTCTCTGGAGTTAGGTACGACTTTTTAAGAGAATTGATTGCGTCACCCTATTTAAACTCATCACAATATATATATATATATCTTGTGATTGCAGATAGAAGTAAACAAGCAGTAGAGTTCTATGACTTTCTCCAGGTGAATACTGATAACTCAAACCGGAGTGAAGTGATAGACCATGCAAGGAAAATGATCGACGAGGATGAGGTGGAGCAGGAGCCTGCAGCAATTCAAAATCAAACCAAGGCTGATGATGCTGTCCCGTTTATCGATTTTCTATCAGTTTGTGGAGATTCTTCTTAACATTACTGACTCGATTTTACATACTTACCGGGGTAAATTATTTTAAGATCAAGAAAGTTTAGCAGATAATACTTTTTCTAATCTAGTTCCGAAATTGGGATCATCAGTCCTGCATATGCATTGACAGAGGATTCTGCCTGTATGCATGCATAACTAGGCTAGAACAATGCTGCAAGTACAGCGAATTCCAACAGAATTTTGACAGAAAAAACACTTGGCGGATATGCATTGGAAGGAGAAAAAAAAACAGGCCAACAGGTGCTGCCACATCAGCACCCTGTTTTTATTCGGTTGAAATTCCATATACTTGCAGCTTTATTCACTAGGCTATACATAGATGTAGCTTCTATAATTATGTATTCAAAAATTGAATGAAGGAAAAAGAGAATCGTCGTGTAAAATTAGTTCGTTCCTTGTGTTGCTGTTAATTTGATCTTCTGTATGTCATTATTAATTCTGCACGAATAAAGGCAGTCCTTCAAGTTAAATTATGCTCGTTTGGTTAAACTTTTAAGTTATCCCAACTTTGTTTTTAACAATGTGATTCAAAAGACTTTGTCAAACAGGGGTTAAAAGATATCTTAAACCATTTATACAGGGATTAAATTCAAACAACCCTAGTTAATTTTTTTGCCTTGCAAGTTAAGGATGCATTTGGCGCTATGGATTAGAACGAATAAAGAATTTAGGGTGTGCTTAATTGCAAGTATGAAATCTGCATGAAAAGAAAATAAGTTCTAGATAATTGAATTGTTTAGAACATATTTATATGAAAATTGCTTATTAAATGTGTTTGATTGGATTAATTTTTAACTTAAAAAATATTATACTTGCCTATTTTTTATTGATTGGTAGATGAGAGAGAGAGAGAGAGAGAGAGAGAGAGAGAGAGAGAGAGAGAGTGAATTTTCTGAAAAANTAAAAAAGGCCAAAATTAAGTTTGATTCCGGGTATCAAATTTACATGAAAAGAAAATAAATTCTAAACAATTCAATTGTTTAGAACTTATTTGTAAGAAATTTATTAATTAAAAAGGTTTGATTGGATTAGTTTTCAACCTAACAAATATTATATTTGTTTATTTTTTATTGGTAGATGAGAGAGAGAGAGAGAGAGAGAGAGAGAGAGAGAGAGAGAGAGAGTGAATTTTCTGAAAAATAAAAACCTACCTCTCGTTAAAGAAAATACTTTCCTTATTTTTGAAAAAAATATGATTATGTACCAACTTTTGAAAAAAATATTTTTCATGAAAAATGTCAATCAAACACCCAAAAATAGAAATTCGGTTGGAAAAATAATATTTTTCATGTAAAATAAAGTCAATCATACACACCTTTGTATTTTTCCAGATATTATGTTTTTAATTAATTGATATGCTATTAATAATAGTAATCTCCATCACAGATGGTCTAATTAGTAATTAATTACCAATAGAAAACTGACTAATTGTTCACTCTTTATTTCTTAAACACTACTAGAATATAATGGTAAATTTGACGAGCGATATTAGACGGGATAAGAATTAATTTAATTATATTTGGTGCTTCGAGCAAATAAAATTTAGATTAAATTAATTTGGGGGGACCTTATCCTTCTTTAGTAAATTTAGGCTCTTGTTTGAACCTCTTTTCTTTTTCTTTTTCTCTTTTTTCTTTCTTTTTGGTCAAAATGCATTTTGGAATAATATTTTATTAGAGAATGTGTGGTTAAAAAATAAGAAAAAAATTTGACTTTACGTGTAAAATTATTTTATGGGAGAATGTATAATTGAAAATGAAGGGAAAAAAATAATAAGTTTTAGAAAAAATGGAGGCCAAACAAAAGCATGATGCATGTCGAATGAGATGAGTTTAGATTGAATTATTTATATTGCGATGTCGTGAATAACATAAAGAAAGAATTAGTTGAATTGAATTTATAAATTTATTTACAAGTAAATGAACTTTTTACTTATCAAAGTTGAAAACATGTTACTTATTTGACAGCAATGTAACCATTACTTTTATAGATAGTCAATAAAAAACTAAGTAATTCAACACGTTTATAGATAGAAAAAAATAAATTTAACTATATGTAATTAATACATTAACAAAAAAGTAAATTCGCTTATAAATAAATAATTTGTAAAATAAATAACCTCTTCATAAGTTGAAAAATAAGAAAGTTTCTTATTTGACATAAACAAAAAAAGAAAAATTATTATTTTTTACTATTGAAAACATATCGATAAAAAAATTTAATGTTTTTCTGTGCGCATAATTTTTTTCTTTTTCAATACTTAAATATTTTTTCTTTCCAATATATAATAGTACCAAACTCCGAATCCTAACTTTTTAATTAACACGATATATCAAACGCCTCCCAGAAGTTTTGGCCGCAGATTAGGCAAAAGAGATATATTTTACAACGGGAGTGTAATTGAGAATGACTATTAAGCATCCATAATTAATGGCATTGACCTTAAACGCTTTGCAATTCGACGCTGCTTAACACTTTAATCATGATTTAATTGAATATATGCAAATTATATATATTTTTAAAAAACTTATACAAAATTATATTTATTAATAAATTAAGTTGTCACTATATGAAAATGGAAAAATTAAGTTGTGCTTTCCTAACTTTTTAATTAGTGCAATTTGTATCTTCAACGTTCAAAAGTGAAGTCCCCGCACTTTTGAGTTCTCAACATATTTAAATATGTGACTATATATCAATGGTTGTGCTACATAATATTTTAATTAGTGTAATTTTGAGTCCTTAACATTAAAAAATGATGTTCTGATCCTCAATCTATTTAAATTTGTGAATTTTAATCTTTATGGTTGTGCTTCCGAACTTTTTTGTAAGTCCTTATTTGGTGTAGGTTAAAAGCTGGTAAGAATTTCAAATCAAAGTCAATATTAAAATTTTACAACACATTTTAAGTGATCCATAACTTTTTAATCATGTTTTAACTAAATTTACTAAAAATTTGATTTTAATCAGACACCGTAAGGGGTCTAATTATATTTTGAGTCCATATTGTTTAAAATTGATGCTCAATCTATTTAATATATAAATTTGAATCCATAGCAGATGGAAACGATCGATGAGCCTTAACTTCGCACATTACTTTTATGTGATTTAGAGATTCATGGCAAAATCACCCAACCGTTTAATGTCTAACTTTATGTCATATGAAAGTTGGGTATAATTTTGGTGTTCACATGAATAGTTTGCCATGTAGAAATTTAGATTCAGAAATTCAAATAAGTTGAGGATCAAGAACCCTTAATTTTGAAGGACCAAAATCACAGTGCATGAAAGTTTGGCATGCCTTATTTTGACAATACATAAAGTGAAAATCTAATGTAGAAATTTTCATGTATAAGTCAAAAATCTTTAGCTAGAAGCCTAGAACGAGTGACATGGGAGCACCATGTGTTCAAATACTTTTTATCGTCGAGTTTGGTAAGAAAGATACAATAGCATTGGACGGTGCAAATAGAGAAAGATTACGAAAATACAACCAATAAAGGAAAAAAATTCGTGGTGATATATTAACCAAAGTCGGGTAAATATTTTTCAACTTGCCTGCCATCATTGAATGTGCAGAAAAAGCCCAAAAGCCAATCATAATAGTAAACAACTATGTTATGAATTGATCGCAAAATAATTATAATTATGAAATAAACAAGAACATAAAAATTTATGTGAAAATTTAATATGGGAAAAAACCATAGGCAAAGAGTGAGAATTTCACTATAATCATTAATAAATGTGTTTACAATAAGATCACAATGGTCTCAATCTAAACCTCTCAAGATTCTGTATGAACGCCATGATCTCAATACGAGTCATGAAGAATATTTATAAACCCTCAAAATCAAGTTATAGATGAATATGAGTAGAGAAATGCGTCAAAATGCGAAATAGTTCTTGACAGAATAAATACGTTGCTTGACCACCAGCCCAAAGGCGAGAGGCGCATACCACTCGAACGAGATCCTCGTGGTAATCGAGAGACAGTGTAGCGCTATCTTTCGGGATAAAATTGCATCCAATGCTTCCGGTATAGGTGCCCTGATCATGGCTCTTGGACACTCGGCTATGCTTCAAGAGTCTCAAATTCATCCAATAACTTATCCAAATTCCCTTTTCCAATCGAAACTCCAATTCCAACGGAATTTCAATCCCTTCAAAGCCAATTTAACTAAAACTCCAAATACACAATAGAACTTGAGTCATATTACAACAAGTCTCCAACATGAACCAAATTTTAATAGAGGGAATTCCAAAAATACATCTCCAAGTAAACACCACTCCATTTCTTCCAAACAAGCCCCGATGGGCTAAATTAATTACAAACACCAGCTAAATTCAAACAATGCTCAAACTTAGCAATGAGAAGTGGTTTTGTTATCATATCAACAGGGTTATCCTTAGTATCAATCTTGCTCGCTACAATATCACAACGAGCAACCACATCATGCACAAAATGATACCTCATATCAACGTGCTTAGTCTTCTCGTAAAACATCTGATTCATAGTCAGAAAGATAACACTCTGATTATTACAATACACTATAGAAATTTGCAAATTTTCACTGATTTCACCAATCAATCCTCTCAATCACAGTCTCTTTTCATGCCTCTATTATGGCCATGTAACTCTGCCTCTGCTGTAAATAAAACTACTGCATTTTGCAAATTAACTTTTCCAACCGTTAGTACATCCTTCAAGGTTAAACACATACCATGTCAGTAATCTTCTTTTTATCAAGATCCCCTGCATAATAAGAATCCACAAACCCAACGACTCTATATGCATTTCTACCAAAATGCAAGCAAGTATTAGTAGAGCCCCTCAAGTATCTAAATATCCACTGCACTGCTTTCCCATGTTCCTTTTCAGGATTTGCCATGTACCTAGTAACTGCACTAACTGCATGTGCCAAATCTGATTTTGTACAAATTGTAGCATACATAAGCGAACCAATTGCACTGGAATAAGGAACTCGAGACATATAATCAATATCTTCATTTGACTAAGGATACAAGCCAGATGATAATTTAAAGTGGGCAGCCAAGGGAGTAATGACAACCTTTGTATTAAGCATATTGAAACTGTGAAGCACATTCTCAATGTATACCTTCTGACTCAAATACAATCTTCCAGCATTTCTATCCCTCAAGATTTCCATATCAAGAATTTTCCTTACTGCACCCAAATCTTTTATCTCAAACTTCTCAAGAAACTGAGGTTTCACTTTTCTGACATATGCTTTATCCTTTGCTACTATGAGCATATCATTAACATATAAGAACAAATATGTAATCGATACACCATCTCCATTTCTGAAATGTACACAACTATTATAACTGATTCTAATGAAATTATAAGTAGTCATGAATGAATCGAACATTTTATACCACCGCCTCGGCGACTACTTAAATCCATACACGAACTTATTCAACAAGCACACATAATTTTCCTTTCCAAAAACTATGAAACCTTCTGATGGTTGCATGTAAATGCTTTCCTTAATTCCCCGTGCAAAAATGTTGTATTTACATCCATTTGCTTAAGCTCCAAGTCATTCTTAGCAATAACCCCAAGTAAAACTTTAATTGAGCAGTATTTTATTGTTGGTGAGAACACATATGTGGAGTTAAAATATGGAATCTGAATGTAGCCCTTTGCTACAAATCTGGCTTTATACTTTGTATCTTCAATCTTGATGTCCATTCCTTCATTTTGAACACCCACTTGTAGCAAACAACCTTGTAATAGGCTCCTCAGTAGAATCAATATTGTCAACTACATTTAATGCATAAGCTATCACATATGCTTCTCTTTATTTTTGTGGAAGTTTAATCTATCTGTGAGGTCTATCCTTAGCAATTGAATATTGTAGTGTTACTGGTGGCATATGCAAAGTGTTATTGTCTGTCAGCCATTGATTTGATTGATTTGAAGTAGACTATTCTGAAACATCTGATTGTTCCAATGGACCGATTTTCAACTCCACCCGAGTTGAATGAATCTACTCCTAAGTTTTACTAAAATCCCTACGAGGTGAACCATGAACTATAGCAAGTTCATAAAATACTACATCTCTATTAACAACTACATTTTCTATCTCAGGATATGGTAATTTATATCATTTCACACCTAACTTATACCTAAGAAAGACGCACTTTCTAAACATAAGCTCTAACTTCCCATTATCCACATGAGTATAAGCAGAACACCCAAATATTTTCAAAATAGAATAAAAAGAAGGTTTACTAAACCATACATATTGTGGTATCTTCTTATCAGTGGCAATTGAGAGTGGGCAATTAATTAGGAAACAAGCTATAGTAACAGCTTCAGCCAAAAAAGTTTTAGGGAACCCAGAATTTGAAAGTATACAACGAACCTTTTTCATCAAAGTTCTATTCCTTTGTTCTACCATACCAATTTGTTGAGGAGTTTCAGGCACTGTCAAATGTTTCATGATGTCTTCAGCCCTACTTAAGCTATTGAATTTATTTGAGCAAAACTTCAACCTATTATTTGCGTATAGATGTTTCATCTGCTTTTCAGTTTGCTTTTCTATCATTATTTTCCCTTTTTGAAGGTCCCAAACACATCGCTCTTCTATTTCAAGAAGAATACTCAAACTTTTCTAAAGAAATCATCAGTTACTGTCAACAAATAATAAGCACCTCCTTTAGAAGGCACCATAATTGGTCCCTCAAAGATTTAAATGGATATACTCAAGTGTTCCTTTCGTATTATATTTTTCTTTAGAGAATTTGACCATTCTCTATTTCCCGAAGATACAATGCTCACAAGACTTTTGTCTTACTAGTCTTTTGTCCATCAAGAAGTCTCATCCTACTCAACTCTGACATACCATTCTCACTTATATGACCAAGTTGCATATGATTAAGTTTTTAACGTCTTCATCTATCAAAGAATAAGAAGAAATGGTTGCATCCCCTATAATTGTGGAACCATGAAAAAAATGTATAATTGTGTAGAGCTTCTATGCTCCATGAAACGAGAGCGCCCAAGCTCTCGTTCAAAACTTTACCTTCACAGTGTATCTATAACCTTTTGAGTTAAGTGCAATCAAAGATATGAGATTCCGTTTCAATTTTGGAATGTGCCTTACATATGTAAGTGTTTTAAAAGCCCTTTCGAACA
The DNA here is from genome assembly GCA_903798315.1 of Fraxinus greggii. Lineage (NCBI taxonomy): Eukaryota > Viridiplantae > Streptophyta > Magnoliopsida > Lamiales > Oleaceae > Fraxinus > Fraxinus greggii. Next base: position 3,706 of record CAIGRK010000203.1, on the reverse strand, counting down.
TTCTAACTGTTCTAATTTTGACAATTTTACAAGTCGCATTGTTTTCTATAATCATTGGACATCTTGAAACTCCTTATTAGAACACATGAAAAGTACATGTCGAGTCAAGAATTCATTCTTCAAAAGGTTTGGAACCCATGTCAAAAATCACAAGAAAGCTTATCTTCCATAACATCAGCATTCGCTGTATTTACATGTTGCTGTCCTTTATTAGTAGCACGAGCAGTCTTGTTTCTATTATTTAATTTATAACAATCAACTTTAGTATGTACCTTCTTCTTATAAAAGAACATGTTTTCTTTGCGTGTCTAGATTTCGATCGGCCCCTCATGTTTCTACTAAGATTCCTATTTTGATTTCTCTAATGAGTAACCATGCCCTCAGCCTGAATCCCAAATTCTCCTACAAGGTGCTTCATCTTCTCCTTAGAAAGTAAATCATCATAGACCTCATTTACAGTGAGAATATCCCGACTATAGATAATAGTATCCCTAAAAGTTATATATGATGGCGGCAACGAACACAACAACATCAACGCCAAGTCTTCCTCATCATACTTAACTTTTAATGTCTCCAAATCAGCTACGACTTCTTTGAACATAGTTAAGTGATCATCAAATGACACACCTTCGAACTTCCAATGAGAATATGAGTGTTGTTTGAAGTGTAACTTGCTGGTCAAGCTTTTTATCATACAAAGTTGCTCCAACTTCAACTACAATGCAGCGGCACTTTCACCTTTAGAATATCCCCAAGAATTTGATTTGATAGAAGTAGATGAATTTGAGATATGACTTTTTGATCTCTACGTTATTTTTCATCATACATCTAGGTTGAAGACATCTTATCCAAGCTAAGTAAGACTTCCTCAAAATCCATCTGCACAAGAACCGCTCACATCTTCACTTGACATAAAGTAAAGCTAATGTTTTGATCCAATTACGAAATATCATATTTTATAATTGCCATGCAGAAGATCAACCTTTCTCTAATACCATTTTGTTATAAATTGATCGTAAGATAATTGCAAAATGAAATAAACAAGAACAAAACATAAACATCACGATTTATGTAGAAACCCAAGGTGGAATAATGAATGTGTTTATAACAAGATCCTAATGCTTTCAAAATATTATATGAATGTTATGAACTCAATACAGATCATGTAGAATATATATAAACCTTCAAAACCAAGTTCTAAATGAATAGGAGTAGAGAAAACATGTCATCGCAAGTGTGGCAGCTTAGCGACGAGCGGCATAAAGACATCGCTGAGCGGCAGAATAGTGACAAGCGGCATCTTTGTGGTAATTGAACGGCAGTGCAGGCACTGTGGCACTGCACGTATGGCGCTAGGATATTGAACCACGATCATGGTGTTGGGGTGCCCGACTATGCTTCAGGAGTCCCAAATTCATCCAATGACTTATCCAAACTTCGTTTTCCAACCGAAACTCCAATCCCAATGTAATTGCAATCCATTCAAGGCCAATTCAACTAAAACTCCAGTTACCCAATAGAATTTGGGTTATATTATGACAAATTATTTCAATTTGCACAAGCTATAACTTAAAAATCTAAAAGAATTACCACACATCATGTACAGCAATAGTAAAGACTTCCCTTCCAAAGGCGAGACTAAAAACAAAGCAAAAATCCTAGAGATACATATTGCAAGAGGGATGTCACTGTAGAAGCCAGTCATGACTCTTAATTAAGCATGCATCGAACCTTCAACGATTATTTTTGTCGGTGATAGTGGTGCATTTCATTTTCTCCCATCAAAATACATGTCACGAGCAAACCTTTCTGCATAAGATCCATCCCAGAATCTCAAATTCTTCAATATGGTATCGGTTTACAAGGATATTGTAACTAGGGTATTTTAAATCTTTTCCTACAGAGGGACGCTTCTTTGGGTTTATTTCAAGCAGATAAGTGATTGAAGCCCTGGTCACCGATTGGCAATCGATGCCTTAACAATGACTTTTTGGATATCAAGTATATCGGTCTGGAGGAAGATAGACAAGATAAATATGTAAAATGGTTGTACTAATGGCTTATAATTCATAGAGTGGCATTAAAAAAATCGAGAAATGTTATCAAAAATTTGTGCACACGCGCATATCTAAGTTTCCAATATTGACAACTACCTTAAATTGTTTGGTTTCTTGACAGTGAAGAAAATAAAGGAACAAGAATTAGCGCCCACCATGTAAAGCTGCACAATATATTTATCAAGCAGCTAATCTGGGAAATAAGAATGGTAGGAATCAATGTCCATGTTGTATTGTGACCCAAATTAAATTTGGAATTGATGTTTGGTTGATAAATGAACCTTGATTTGGAAGTCTGGTAGAAAAAGAGATCAAAATTTATCTAGGATTGGAAGTTTGATTGGAAAAATGATTTTGGATAATTGAGAACTTGGTTTTGAAATGTTGGATAGCAACTAGCACCCAAACGCCGGTTTCGGGGTGCCTAGACACCCATGATGGGCAAAATGGAAAAATTTAGACACGACGGTAGGGCCTCATTGATACAGTCGCAGCACTTGAGCGCTGTGATCGTCATTCGCTCAGCGCCAGGGCAAAAATTTGGACACGAAGGTAGCGCCTCATTGCTACAGTTGTGGTACTTGAGCGCCGTGATCATCATTCACTCAGCACCATCTTTTCCAGCTGTAAAATCCTTTTGCGATTCTGATTCTTTTCTTGTATTCTATTTCATCCAAAACACTAAAATTAGGCTCATATATATACTCCACGCGATATATCCTCTTCATAGCAATTGAGTAGCATTGAAAACAATTGAAAATTGTGAGGAATTGTTAGATTTAGATTGAGTGCATCAAATCTTGTAAAACAATTCAGTTTCTTGATAATAGTGTAGTCCCTTCCTCTGCTAGTGGATTTTTTTCATCTTGGATTTCCACGTAAATCTTGTGATCTTATTGTTTGATTTCATATTACCATATTATCTCGTTATTATATAAGAATTGAGCACTGGGTAACCATTTAATTTTCTGTCAGCAAATATTAATCATGGATAAAGTTCAGTAGGTAATCATTTATTAGTATATTGATTAGTCAAATTTTAATCGAGCGAGTAACTTAGTAAGTTTACATTCCTTTGTTTTATTAATTTAAAAGCCGAGTCACACCAAGAGTCAGTTATTTAACGACTTATTCCAACAAATTTTAGTCCTTTATGATAAGAATAATAATTTAAAATGGATTTCATTATTGTATAAATTTAATTAATTGTATTACTTTGTGATTTTCGTTTTATCATTTTTCTCAATATCATTAGTAGGGTTGGACAAAACTCTCGAACCGAACCGGATCGAATCGAACCCGAATTGAACCGAACTGAATCGAACGGTTCTTCATAAGTTAAATACACGAACGAGTATTTGAATCGAGAACCGATGTGTTTGGGTCGGTTCTCGGTTCTAGACCAAGAACCGACAAATCGAAGAAGAACCGAATCTAAATAAATTTTTTAAATTTTTTATATTGAATTAATTAAATTATTTTAATTGTTGTAAATAAATTAGCAAATTAATTAAACAAACCGCCAAGTCCAGCCAAATTAAATTTTTCTTAGCCCAACATTTGCGCCTTATCCTTCTTCTTTCCATTCTAATTTCATCTGGTAAGCAATACCTGTATGCCCACTCCTATATAAACCTAAATCATTTGAT
>CAIGRK010000137.1:0-10744 GCA_903798315.1 Fraxinus greggii | reverse complement strand
TATTAATATAATTAATTGAAATTGATTTATTTAATTCATAAAAAAAGACAATGGAAAAGAAAAGGATAAAAATAACTTAGGCATTCGTCCAAAACTAATAGGCATTGAACACGTGTCACTATAGATTACTTGCACTTTGGTTTTTTTTTTATTACACTATGGAACAAAATTAGCATATTGTTTTCAATGATGAAAATTACTGGGTTGGTATGAGTTATATACCTACGAATAAAAAAAAAAAGAACTTATAAATCAACTTTTTTTCTCTCATAAACTATTTTTAATAATAATCAAAAGTGTGAAGAGTTCGATTCTAGCTAAAAATGAACCGATTCTAGTTCTTAAATTGGAGTATCAAATGGTTCTTGATTCTAGCCACTTAACTTAATTTTAATTTAACTTTTTATAATTTCGATGCTAAATCAACTATCATATTAATTCTTATGAATTTCAAAATACATAAAAGAAACTGGTAAAGGAATCAACATTTCCAATTCTGCTGATAACTATGTATGTGATCTTTAGTTACAAAAATATATGATGAAAGACCAGTTTTACAACTTCCTTCAGGACCTCAGGTACACAACTATTTACAGCTTCACTGTAATCCGTATTTGTGCTATCAATCACAAAAGAATTAGGACTTTTGAGCAGCTCTAAACAAGTCCTTCCACTTTTGCGTATCGCTGCCCGGACCTTCTCCCTGCATCAGTTCAAATATTGGTTCTGGTATTAGAGCAGGTGCACTTACAGAGTTAGTCCTAAACCACCAATCATTACAAAAATAGGTGCAATAAATTCTAGAGACGTAAACACACATATTACGCGATGCTTGCTTATAAAATAAATGACTTGTATAAGCACAGAGAAAATGAGTAAAGGGACCCTTTGTTGAGTTACCTGGACTGAGTTGATTTCGTAAATTTGGCCTTCAGTGAAATCTATGTCCAGTGCCTGTATGCATGCTTCTGCAACGACAAGCCTACTAACCTCTCCAACGAGTTTATCTCCTGGAAACCATACGAAGATTTTAATAAAAGTTGACGAAAATGTAAATGAAAAGTTGATAAAAGTTGTGAATCTCATGAAATGTATGATTAAACTTGAAGCTAGACCAGTTGAAAATTTTATAAAAGTTTAGCGAAGTTTTAATAAACAAGTAGTTGGTGTATATTTGGTAAGCGGTGTTATACGTAGAGAGTATCTTCCTTAATAATGTTCAATACTTTCTAATCTACCTTAGCGTACATGCTCTAATGAAGTGAAAGACAGCCAAATATAAAAGTATCCTCATCAAAAAGATGTTCAACAGGAAAGTGAATGTGTATCCAATTAAAAAGAGAAACAAAGATATTTCATTTTATACAATGAACTCAAAAGGTTTCAACCTCCAAGTAAGATTGCAAGACGCATGCGTGTTTTCAGACGCAAGCCCCCCTAATAGATCAAGCTCATCTGTTTGGTAGCTCAAGGCAGTTAAAACGAGCATGGTTGAATTCTTTTTTCATTTTCTTCGGATGATAATCAAGAGAAGTGCTAAGGTGCAGAATGCAGTTCCTAATCCTACGTGCAGTGCGCATTGATTTTTGAAATTGGCTTATGAAATGTCAGCAGCTCATTTGTCCTCCAGTAGTTCAATCATAAAAGAAAATGCCAGAGAGCAGTGTTGCACCGAGAACGGTGTGTGGATTCAATATAATCTTAGCCTAAACCTTTCAAAAAAATTATGTTCCACGTATAAGTCACATTCTAATGTTGTTACAACGTCTGATAAGATACCTAATGTCAGAATCAGAGTGTGTCGTGATTTAGATATCAACACACTTAGTTGCTCAAAATATCGCACCTTTCAGTTAAACTAGAGTGTAAAAAGTATAAATTTCTACCTCTCTGTATGAAAATAACTGTGAGTCACAAAGGAAGATGATGCATGAAAGAGCTGCTTCTGTTGACATGATATTTGGAACCAGTAATGAAACCAGTTTTGCTCTAATTTGTAACAGGATCATTTTTTTCCTTTATAGTGTGAATTATCAATCGCGAGGTACCAAACTGACACACATTGCTTAACACCCAGAGTGAACACTAGAAGTGATCAGAAAAACATTCCAGTAACTTTCCCTTTTTTCAAGTTCAGAATCAATCAAATATATTTTTCATAATTATTTGAAGATTAAGAAAAACAGTCAATGTTATTATTTTGTCATGTATTAGTTTTTAGACAACTTCTGCTGCCGCTACAGTGAAAGAGTAGCTAAGCATGCCCGCATACACGATAAATTTTAAGTTATTTAAGCTAAAAATAGCTTAAGAACGGCTCTTAGACCATTCCCGTAGTTAACAATAATCATCCACACTAAGTTCTAAAGTTCAAGTTCATGAGGCATATACAAAGATTAATTTCTAGTACTAATATTTTTCTGTAGTCTCATAAATCTCACGGTTTATACTAAAAGCTACCTGAATTGCTCTATAATCAGAATCTTTTGGCTTGTTCTATTTGAAAAATGAAAAATTATAAGAAAGTACTAAAGGTCAGTACCTTGATCTATAACCACTGCACGGCGTTCCCCAGCTGTGGCCTTAAGTAGAGTATTAAGATCATATGACGTGTAGGGTCCATCTGTTAACCTACCCGCTCTAATGCAAGGTAATATAACATGTAAAAATATAAGACAAGGCTCAGATGGTAACAGAATAACTAATTATCAAATATGAAAAAGACAATGGGATTCTGAACCTGATTATGGTGAATGGAAGACCAGAATCGCGAACAAAATCCTCCCCCATTTTCTTGTACTTTAGAACGCCAAAAAGGTTCATGATACTACAGGACAAAAGGAAAAAGAATTGCATAACCTTTGCAAGGAGTTGTGATCAAATCATAATGAAAACAATTCATCCACCTTTTAAACATTACAAAATAGTAGGAATACCTCCAGGGAAGTTCATTGAACTTGGTGACACCAACTGATGAAACAAGAACAATTCTTTTCACTGATGGAGGCAATGCCTGAACAAGGTTTCTCACGCCTTCCCAATCTACAAAGGTATAATATTTATTGTTAAAACACGCCATTGCAATATTATAAATTCATTGTTAAAACACAAATACAATTAGCAGATGCAGCAGTAACACGGAAAGAACTGAAACTGACTCATCCGATCAAACCCACCCTAGAGAATATAAATTGAGGCTCTTCCTGTTTGGTGTGATATGTATTAACTTGGATATCTCCAACATCATGTTGAAGTTAAAATGAAAAATAAACTCTATTAATAATGACAGAGTTTCGAAAACTAGTGAACTATCAAGCTGTACTTCCTGAGGGACAGCTAATAGAAGTCCATGCTCAAAATGTATAAGTTTCTAAATTCTAGAAACTGGTTGTGTCCGAGGGAACCATAGAATTAGTGGACTACGCTTCCTCCCTTTTACGTTTTGCAATTTCTTTTGTAAGTGTTAATGCTCACTTTTAGTATTTCAGTAACCGTTTTTGATAGCTCGATGATGCTCCAACTTAATGCTGAAAAGTATATCTGACTAAATAAGTATAGCATCATATGAACAGGCACAAATCAAGTGCAATACAACTTTTATAAGGTCAATCCGAAAGTTGTGATACTGACCTGTTCTTTCTGGGGTATTATCTCCATCCCATCTCTTAGATGGAAAGGCCGTTGTTCCCGTGCAGCAAATAACGTGTGTGACACCCTATAAGCCAAAATCCTTTAGAATTAATAAATTTATCCTAGTTGGGTGAATATTCCGATTCACAATTTTTTTCAAGCATCTTAAATTTTCCTAAAGGAGCAAGACAACACAAACCTCAAATACAGAAGGATCTAAATCCTCTGGGTTCCTTGTATCACCTTTAAACACCTAGCATATTTAGAAAGACGAGCAGATAATAAGGACACTATGAATTTGCAAAAGAAAACAAATGATTAATATGAAAAAAAATTGGTTTGAAAAATAATTAACTAGTCATCGCAGTATTGATTCCTAAGCTTGGAAAAGATATACCAAACCTTTAATTTATCCTCACTGTGTTCCCCAAAAAGAACAGTGGCTTTCTCGGGATTCCGGATCAAAAGGTGGGATTTGATGTCCCGATTAAGCAATGATGCAACAACCAATTGCCCTGAGTGAGAAATGCAGAAAATAAATAGAGATGGCATAGAAAGAAAAATTGGATTAAACTAAAACAACACTCATAGAAAAACAGATTCATATGCTAGCATAATTCTAAAGATATTATTATGGTAATCATAAAAGCGTAAATATTCTGAGATAACAAAATAAATAAACACTTTTATACACAGAATTTAACTCCTTTTTCTTTGACTATTATGGTAATATCTATGAATATTCATGCTGAATCCAAATGCCATGTTAACCTTGTCTTATTGCAACTAATGGAGCATACCAATTGTGAAGTATTCAAAAGAAAACAGGAAGAACTACTCTCCACGATCATAAATCACTATTAACATTCTGCAAAGCTCTGAGGCATAAAGTGGCAAGTGAAGCCCCCTTGCGGAATTTTTCTACTTTTTAAAAGTATTTGGCAAAAAAGTTAATAGCACTGAGGGTTCTGCAATCCCTTCCGATAGATTAGCCACGTATTGGCTCCTCAGTGCGGATTTCTTATGGGTACCCTCTACGAAAACCTTTATTTTTATACTAAACGCACATTCAGCTGATAATCATTTCTGAAGTTCTTCATCAAGAAACATAATCGCTTCCTTTTTTTTTCATTTTAGAAACAGAGATGGCCACAGTTTCTACTTTCTGTATGAAACTAGTATAGTACTAACTGAAAAGAATACCAAGAATTAACTAGAAACAAATCCATGAAAATTTTCTTCGACGAACATCAGTACTGAATTATACACCAGAAGTAAATAGATATAAGGATTTTCATGTAATAAGATCTCAAATGAGTCGATTCAAATCATAATAAGGAAACATATAAAACTCGAATTTGAAACATCACAAGATAGTACCAAGATTACTTAATGATCGCAAAATTCACACTCAAATTTGAGTAACTTTAATCACACAAGAAAATCACTACACCATAGCCAACACTCAAAAATACATTTCTGGCATGTTTAGATGGTGGATTACATCGTATTCATCGCTGTCATCGAAGAAAATTAAACTAAAATCTTATTTTTCATACCATCCTGTCCTACTCAGAACCACAATACCAGACATTCACTTAGATAACACTGCCCAGTTTCTAACACCACGCATATGTGAAAATTAAAGCGGGCAAAGCGGCAATACCAACACCACCAGTGCCACCAACAACAAGAACGACCTTATACGAAGATGGCGATGGAGATGAGGAGGGTATGGAAGGGGTAGTTTGAGTTGATTCTGAAGTTGAAGATTCAACAAATTGATCTGTAACAGCATTTGAAACTGAGAAAGATTGCGTGTATGGTGCTTTTGTTTTGAAGAAGTATTGGGAAGAAGGAGAATTCAGCGGCAGAAGAGGTAATAAACGGATTGCTTGAGGGTGTTTTGGAAATGTTTTGATGGAATTTGGAAGGTCAGATATGGGAGTTAGTGAGAGTTTAGACGCCATTAATGCACAGAGAGAATAACGGCCAACAGAGAGGGGAGACAGAGAGAAATAGTACTTTGTGGTGGTGGTTAAGTTTTGAATATTATGAATTACCAATCATTCCCCTCATAATCAAGAAAATATCTCCTACTCTTAAAAATTTGGAATTTTTTTTTTTCAAATATATTGTGTTGGCATGAGCCCATCGATAATCAGAACGACTTCTTTCTAAGGAAATGCACCAAATGTTCGAGAATTTGTGGGATATCATGCCCTCATGAGTTAGTTGCTAAGTGCCGATTCCTCCCTCCTCGAAGGACAATTTACCATAAGATTGAGTTATGTCTCAGGACTAAGGGAAATAGATAATATAATTATTTTCATACAATAATATGTGAACCTGACTTCCCATAGGGAATCTGAGACCTCTAGGCCCATTTTCTGAAAATGGAAAAATATTCCACCTTACAACAAAACTCGCGTGAGAAATTAAGCAAACTATGTCCTCTTTTAGGGCAACGAGGAACAATATTGCAACCAAAAAGCATTGAACCTTAACTTTAGCCCACTTTGAGTACTTCAAAAGAGATAGATGCTCACCGATAGCACTAGATCTAGGAGATGAGTAAACTAGAAAGATCAAAAGGAGCAATATGATCCAGGAGTCGAGACCAACGAAGCCAAGCCCAGGACGAGACCCGTTGATTATCGAAGGAGGACCGATTACGCGATCGAGGGCAAAGTGGGTAAATCAAGCGATGGGATTATTTGTGCAAACAACCATGGACGATATCATGATTTACATGGGAAAAGAGTATTGGACGAACTTGATTCAAGCAAAGGAGAAGGAAGCTTTGTTGACAACTATGCGACCACATAGTTGTAATAGCATTCGGTCTCATGCCTAATTACCACAAGTAGAATGGGAAATTATGGGCCTTCTATGCGACCGTATAGAGCAAAATCGAGACAGAATATTTCATTTTTCAAATTTTCCTTATTTCATTAGGATTCTAATTTATTGCAATCTTTTGTTATTTTAGTAAATTAATTCCGGTACAATTAGGGTTTTTGACTTATCCTATAAATACTTGGTTATTATTCATTGTAAGGATATTTTGACAAATTTATTATTGAGATATATTCGAGATGTTATTGTACTTTTCAAATCTTGTTCTTCTTAGAACATTATGAATTTATCAAGAAAATTCTTTTGGCGTTCAACACCGAGTGTGGATTACGTGTTGTGTAATCAAGAGGTCATTCAAACTTCGTTTTTGTTTGGTTGCTTGGTATATTAATTTTTAGTTCAAACTCAAAATCGAGATTATTCTTTTGGATTTATTGGGATCTTTAATCTCGTTGTTCGTTGCGTATTGTTGGTTGTTATGTGGTTCTCATCGAGGAGGATCAAGGGAAATCTTGAGTCTATCTATTAGAGAGGTATCATTTCCCTATTCCATTTAAGTGAACTATAAAAGTTGTATATGATGATACGAAGAATGTATAACATGACTACCCGTATGAACACTTTCAAAGGTCCTTGAGATCTTTACTTTGTTCCCTTTCCTACCCCCATCTCATCTTTTTTGAACATTTCATAAAAACGGGGATGAGACTTTTTCATATACGATATACACCAATGTATTAAAATAATTTTTTTTGAAGCCAGAAAAAGACCGCTAATAAAATTTAATATTAAAAGCTAGTTCGTCGCATTTTGTCCAAGTGAATTTTTTTAGAATGTGGTTGAAATTTGAGAAAATATTTACGGGTCCTCATAGAATTTATGATTGAAAACGATTCTAGAGAAAAATAATTCTTAGAAAACATGTGCCAAACAAGCCTTAATTGTTTAATCAAATAAGCGGCTAACGTGTAAGTAGTCTTTCTTGACACTACTACTTAAGGATTTGTTACTAGCAATTATCGATGATTAATTACTAAGAGTTGCGAGTGTCGAAGAATAACTTATGGAAAAACATATCAACTACTCTCTATGCTTTAAGAATCTTTAGATATAATAAATATCGTCTATTAGCATATAAAACCGACGTTTCAAGTTTCGAATTGTTCGATGAGAGGCCCTCTTAACCACAATATAAGTAACGAAAAAATATTACTAATGGGTTCGTTGTGGAAAAAGTATTAAAAACGTAAAATAGAGTTTAGAGAGACAAAAAAATTATTTGTATAAACTATTTTTAGGTCCGCTCTTTCAAATTTTTAGTGATCTCTTTCTCTATTTATAGCAACTATTTAATATTTATTATAATTTGCTTTGATATATTCTAGATGTTGTGTCTCAATAACACAAACAATGAGAGAAACGGTTGACGTGAATAACTAAAAGCGGGATGAACACAGGAAATATGCTGGTTTTGAAATTGTTGAAATTATAGTCCGAAGTGTTTTAATCATTATATTCTGTGAGTGATTGTCTAAAAAGGTCGCAACAGTTAACGCGCGGGCAATTTCACTTTGGTATATCGTGCTATCTCAAGACTCGATCAACCAATAAATTTTCTTTTTGCAAAGTTATATTTCTCAACCCATGCAAAATAAACAAAACAAGGACTTGAAGAAATGTAAAAAATGAAGAAATTATAAAGAGATAAAATGAAATGAGATATGCGACTGAAAATTTTCTTTGGACATATTTCGTATTTACATCAGTGCTAACAATATCAAATGTACATCTATATTTCAAGATACACATCTTTCAAAATTAGTAGAGCATAGAGCATGATATTAATTTTGTTGAGTGAACCCGAGTTCGATCGTACTCTTCTAAATTGGATGATATCGAGGTACAAAAAATATCGATCGCTAAAATTCAAAAATATTTTACAGAATTTGGAGAGAATTATATTGAAATTGATTTTAAATAAAGTAAGTATAATTAATTATAATCTCTAATGACTATAGTTTGATTTATCATATTTCCACCGTCGTCGTCAAAAAATTGGAATAGGCCGATTTTTCACATGAAAAAAAGGGACTCCGGACTAGTGTAGTTATAGGTATAGAATCGAAAAGATGAAACCTATTAAAATGATTGGAGATTTTAGCCCAAAACCAACCACTTTGCAACAAAAAAAATTAGTTTAATTTATGTATTTATTTATTTATTTATTCTCTGATTTGATCCATATTCAACCCTTTAATTTTTTTGGACTAACGCCTATTAAAATCAAATCTTGTCTAGTTATTGACTAAAATTCGAAGTTAAAAACCCATTAAAATTAAAATCTCTTAAAAACCCAGCAAAAAACAATTGATTTGCAACAAAATTTGGCCGGTCAATCCAAAAAAATAATTAGTCCACAAAAAAAAAAAAGTTGGTTCAGCCAAAATTTCGGGTTCGACTCTCGACCATTTACTTTCTCTAGATCAATGTCCGAATTAATTTTCGAAGCAATAAATGTGTATTTGATTGAATTTATTTTCTATGGAAAATGTCATTTTTCCATCCAAATTCTTACTTTTGAGGTGTTTGACTGACAATTTTCTCCATTGAAAATATTTTCCAACTTTTGGCCATATGATCATATTTTTCTCAAAAACGAGGAAAACATTTTCTTTAAAGATTGATGATTTTAATTTTCCATGTAATTCACTTACTCTTTCTCTCTCTAATCTATTCACACTATCTCATCTACCCATCAATAAAAATAGACAAATACAATATTTTTCAAATTGAAAACTAATCAATCAAACACATTTAATTAATAATTTTCATACAAATAAGTTCATTTTCTTTCTATGCAAATTTCATGTTTGTAATTAAACGCATAATAATTTCCAAATTGACACTACATGAAGTCACAGAAATGACAATGGATCGAATCGACATGGCTCAGACCCCTAGGCTCGTGTCTTCATGGGACTCACCTAAAAGAAATCAACGAGCGATCCAAATCCATTGCCATCGACCACCAATATTTATTGTCCCAATATTAAATTCTTAGGGGAGTTACACCCACCAAGGGCTGTTAACAAGTGGAGATGGATATGGATGAGACGTGATGCCAAGTTTTGGATTGTTGTTAACCACTTTATCTTTTTCTTCGGAGGAGAAGATAATACCAAATTAAATGTCTTTGGTTTTGCATGAGAAAACGAAACCAAATCTTGGAAGTAAATGGGAGAATTTCTTGCATTTCCCACACTCGGAATGCATTAGGGGACAAAACTGATGAAACTTTTTCTTTTGCCTTTGTTAGGGCATGTTTGGCACTTTGTGATTTTTCAAGAATATTTAAGTCTTTAAGCTGCCCCTTTGATTCTCCCGTCCATCTTATGTCATGACAATAGCAATTTGCTGGCAAAGCAATTAAAGAACAAAAATATTGTACCTTGATGTGACATTTTTACAGGGTATTTCTAAAGGTCGTTAGATTGGACCTGATTAAAAAAATTTTAAAAATATATCGTCGTCAGTTTTACTTAGCCTACATCGATCCTCTAGTCACCACAAGTTCTTGTATAAGAATATTCACATTTTTTCTATCCTAATCGAGTTTTCGTAACTATTAAAACATTAAATGGACATTGGCAATTGAAAAAAACATGAACCGCTAGTTTTTTTTTTAATTGTATTATGTCATATGATTTATCACTCTATAATCATCTATCAAATAAACTATATCTTAAAGAGAAGTTTGAATTTCCCTCTCCAACACGAGGTTTGCACTTTTGTAATATCATGGGACAGGACATTTGCAAGTAAAAGAACATGAATCACACTATTCTCTTCATAAACACGATCATTTATATTCAATTCAATGTAATGAACACGAAATACATGCAAAAGCAAATATATGTTAAAAAAAAACATTAATCTTTAAATTCCCATATAATTCTCATTCTCCATATCATTTTCCCCTTGGAGCGAGAATGACGGGCAAAGAATGAGAACAAATTTCAAGAATCAGGGTCTTAACTTTATCGGGAAGAAAAAGTGCAACCGAGCACTGCTTCACAAATTCCATATTCCTCGACACGTAAAACGACACCAAATCAGTTACGACAAATGCTAACCCCTCACGCATTGTCGACAGCACAACGTAGTTTTGTTGAATAAATTCTTTCAAAGCTGACAATTCCCGTTTCTCAGCCTTAATAATGCATCAAACCATTCTCTCTCTCTAAATACAAATCCT
>CAIGRK010000128.1:0-12045 GCA_903798315.1 Fraxinus greggii | reverse complement strand
CAAATAGAAGTTTTTCCGACAACATATGAAAATACAATGCATATCAAAATGTAATGTGTTGAGTTGGATGTCAATTTATTTAAAGTTGAAATCCATAGACAACATTAAAAGACTTAGCCATTCGTAGCAAACTCATGAATCTACTCCTATATAATCAATATAATCCAATCTAGTGCAGCATAGCATAGATTGCATCCTCCCATCCTTCGTTTCGATCTCATCAGTGTCGGTCCTGGTCGAAGGTGGTGACCATTTGTAATGTATAGTAAGACGTAACAAGATTTAAGATCAAAAAAATGGGTTTTTAATTAATATTGCATCTAGATAGCTTTAAATTCATAAATTAAAACTAGGTACAATGTCTAGAAATGTAATGAGGAATCGAACTACTAATAAGTAGCCGTAAAATATTGGACAATTGTATGTTATAGTCAGAAGTAACATGGATGAAAAACATATAACAAAATTTGAAATAATCATGCATCAAATAGTAATATCCAGAGATGTTATTTAGACACACACAAAATTAATACGATGATGCATGAACCATGATTAATCGTAATAATATGTCTACAAATAATTTAGGGACAAAGTCATGAGAGAGAAAAAAATATATATAATCCAATAATAAATGATAAATAAGGATTTTAAAAAGTAACTTGAAATAATCCCATGAACGAAGAAAATACTAAATTATATATTTTGAAAATCATGAAAAATGGTTAAGGTTTATTAAATTAATTGAGATAATTCGATTACTAAAAAAATGTGATTATAAAATATATATTATTAAATTTGAAACATTCAAAAAAAAATAAAAAAATCTAGTGACAGTGAAAATTCAAAAAAAAAAAAAACCACAATTTCATATTAGTGTTACGCTTTCGTGAAGCTACGTATGACAAATTGGCAAGTCAACGCAAATCATATTGGAATCTCCCATGGACAGTGGAACCTTAAACGAACTATTGGATTGGTTCACACTTTTGAAGGAATGAACTAAGACCCTCAACGAGGGTGGGTTTAGCTTAGACCATCTCATTTACCTAAAAAGGATTCCTCCTCCCTCCCTACTTACCCTAGTGTTCTTAACGCTCATGGAACAATATGAGATTCTTGAGGTGACGCGGTCCACTCTGAACATTTTCTCATTTAACCATATTTGAAAAATGTATGGCTAAAATATAAAAAAAAAGTTTTTAATTTACGTGAAGAATATTTTATGAGAATGTATAATTGAGAATGAATATGAGAAAAAGTGTTTTGAAAAAATAGTTGTCAAACAAATGGTTAGAAAGCCCATGAAACTATGCCTCTATTTGAATCAATTAAGAATTAAATTAAAATTTAAGAGAAAATCAATAATTAAATTTTAGCTACACATTTTATGAAATTCACAACTTTTCAATTATATATTCCATCAATTTTTATCAAAATCTACTAAAATTTTGATTTTACTTAAATCAAACACGGCAATATGAGATTCTTGAGATGAGGAGGGAAGGGATGGCCACTTTTAGGTGTATATTACATTATCAAGAATATTATGGTTACAAAGCGAGTGAATGATTGATACATGTCCAAAATGTCAGAAACACCCGTGACTCTAATCTCCTATAAATATTCTAGGGTTTCATGCAACATTACAAACTTCAACAAAAACTATGTATGAGCCGCTTCCACACTTGAATATTTTTACGGTAAATGGTTTGATCGTCGGAGTGCAAACATTTATCACATCATCCTCGATACAACATTCTTACATTGAAATTGATGTCCAAGTGTTCATATAACATTTAGGTAGATGGAAGGTGGAAAGGGATATGTAGCTATTTGAAGGTCATTTACTTAATTTCAATTTTTTATTTCAAGTTTATCACTAATCTCTATTTTATTTGAAGTTATCAACTGAATTTAACTTTGTTTCAATGTCATTTGTACATTATTTACTAATGTTTTAAAAAGTGTGTCTAGATAAGCGAAACACCTTTTCTTAGCAATAAGCGCGACTTAAGCGATCAACTGTCAAATTTATCGCCTAATGTGGTCTAGAACGCGCTTTATTAATTCTTTTTTTTTTTTTTTATCATTTTTCTAAAAGTCTTTTATTTGATTTCGTTTCAACTTTTTCCTTTGAAATTATATAATTGACTAATTGTAAGAATTATTATGTAAATATTATACTATATAATTTTAGATATTTAATTTGTATTATATTATTTATTAAATAGTTTTTAGAATGATTAAAAATTTAAATAATATTAAAAATAATAAACGTCTTTTTACACCTAGATTCGTGAAGTTTGAAATTTAATCTTGATGTCTAATCGCACTTTAGAACGAGTTGGACTAACCAAAATTTGTAGTAATTAGCAAAACAAAACATTAGACTGAAGATACTTTTTTTTTTTGTCAGTTGTAGTGATTCGTTGAAACAAAATGAATGAACTAACAAAATATTAACGGGATGACTCAAATTCAGTG
Source organism: Fraxinus greggii (assembly GCA_903798315.1). Classification (NCBI taxonomy): domain Eukaryota; kingdom Viridiplantae; phylum Streptophyta; class Magnoliopsida; order Lamiales; family Oleaceae; genus Fraxinus; species Fraxinus greggii. The sequence continues at coordinate 9,561 of CAIGRK010000128.1, read as the reverse complement.
ATCAAACTAAAAAAATGAATAGCAATGAACCGGTCGAAAATTTGACCCAAACAAAAATATCAATATTATATTAAATTACAAATAGTCTTCGAAGGTCTGCTATAGCTAGTATAATGGTATAGGGCTTTTGTTGTTGGGGCAATTCTTGCACAAATCCATCACTTTCCCCTTCGCCATGGCTACTCTGATCTCATTATTGCTCTCTGTACTCTGCTGCATCTCTCGCTTCCGCCTCTCTTTCTCAGGTTCGTTACTTGATTTTTTTTTCTTTCAATTATTTTTATTATGAAAAAATGGAGGATTATGGGAGCAATTCGATGTGTTCGAGGCTGTTTTGATTCTATTTTGCATGTATTTGACAAGAACGGTGCCCAGATAAGGTTCAGTTGCAGTTGGCTTGCTTCATGTTTAGGTCATTTCGTTGATTGGTGATGATTATGAGGTTTTACCACGCAAGAATCCTTTAACTTTTGCTGTTATGTTGCGGAAGAATGAAATGATGCATTTTCTGGGAATTTGTTTAACGATTTCCCATGTTGGTGGAATGGCTGGCTGTGTGGCAAGCATTTTGGGATATTAAAAGCGTGTTCGGTAGAGATTAAAAGTCAATTAAAATTGAAAATATAGCTGTTATTGAATTCTCCTCATCTAATTAAAGTCAATAATAACGGCTAGTTTTTCAATTTTAATCTCTACCGAACACGCCCTAAATATTGACTTAATCATTAAAGTTATGTGTAAAGTAGTTGTTCTGTATTTTTTTTTTTTTGGAAGAGCTCTAATGAGCCTAATGAATGCGTTTAGAGAAAGACAAGATGACAAAGCATTGATGAGCATGCAGGCCAAGTTGCATGTACAAGATTTATAACTCTAGATATGCTCAATTCATGTAGTGACAAATTAGATATTTAAGGTACCACTAGTTGATCACAAGAAACCTGTTTGGTGGTAAGCGGTAACTAAGATTTAGGTGAATGTACTGCATAGATAAACTCTTCATTGCGTACCCTGTGCACCAACTACTACAAAAAAATTGTGTGCAACAAGATTTCTCTTCTATGGAACAGTATATTTGAAATGTTAGACTGTCACCTTGCTAGTAAGGAAGAGACAAAGTGAGCAAGAGTTTATCAACCTCACTGAGTATAAGTTTCTTCCACGGAAAAAGAATGAGATCTTTGAAAAAAATATATTCGACTGTTAGTTTGTTGCCTTATAGGGAAGAAACTTCATGTGAACAAGAGTCTATTAAGTTTTCTGAATGTGGTATATAAAAGAATGTATCTTTTCTTAGCATGGACTACTAATTGTAGGTTTAAGTTGCAGTTGGGGATTACAACTTGGCTTCCTTGTTTAATTCTAATAAGTGTTGGATTTTAGGTTTTAAATTGTGATTAGCATTTGCTTTATTGTAGAACAATCAATAAAAGGAAGAATTGGATAAGTTTGTTTTTAATGTTTTAGAATTAAATAAGATCTAATGTGGAGAAAGTGTAATAAATCTGCGGTGTTATCAACTCTTGTAATTTTTGTGAGAGACATGCTTGTGCTGATAGCGTTTTCCCCCTAGTTATAATACATGGGTTTTATGAAGACTGATAACTGCACTCTGTTGGATGCATTTGATATGAATTTGATTCCAAAAGTAGTGTCAAAGGGATGGATTATCCGTGAATGAAAATGTGTCATAGAAGTATTTGTGAGATTAAAGTAAAATTGGCTGACCAGAAAGATTTGTCTTAAGACTCCGTAGAGATCTCTAACTGCATGAAGAGGTTAACACTTGGATCACCACATCAATCGATAATGTTCCTGTTCTAGGTTACAAGGCCCTTTTTTGGCCCCCATATTCTACAATTCACTTTTCTCCAAACTTATTTTCAACCACATGTTCTCCAAATAAAATAATTTTGCATGTGGATCCATAACTTTTTCCTATTTTTTAACTACACATCAAATCACTTTTCACAAAATCTATTCTCAAAAATCTCTACCAAATAGGGGCTAACTGTCATTTGCATGTCAAACCTTTTTGTGTTTACAGGAGTATATTTTGTGCAACATGAATGTAATATGTATTCAAAAGATATTGATTGAGATCATTCATGATTGTAATGTATGAGATCTTCATCTTGTTTATTATTTTTAGAAGATTTGAATATATCATGTGGTCTGCCGAGTCTCTAGTAAGGCTGTGGAAGCAGACTGCTAAGTAGGTCTCTTTCTATAAGGTACTTGTATGCTTCTCTTGTGCAAATAGCTGGAGCTACAGTTCACACTCAAGTGACTTGAAATTTGTACTTTGCTCTGCTATTTTTTTCCCCTTCTTCTCTAATGTAAACTTTCTTTCTGGCATGTGTCTGCGGAATATCTTATGTGTTCTAATTTTAAGTTTTATTGGTTTTGGACAGATTCAGGACAGGAATACTCATTTGAGTCGGTTCCTGATCTGGAGAAGTCAATGTACATGCATATTGATGGATACCCATGCGTACGGCTGCTCAACCTTTCAGGGGAAATTGGTTGTTCAAGTTGGTATTTTTATTATATTGTTGATTGAATTTGTTGCATATCTAATGCATTATTAGCCTACCTCTCTGATTACCAATTTGCATTTCAGATCCTGGTCGCGAGAAGGTTGTTGCTCCAATAGTTAGATACAAGAGTGTAGATGAGCTTCTCGAATCAGCTGCATTACTGGTTTCTATAGATGAATTTGAGATCTTAATTTCAAGGCATGTAATGTTATTTTTATATGGACACAATATTTTAGTTCTTTCTCTTTTTCTTTCTTGATGGCCTCTTTAATAAAGTTGATCCAAGTAGTTTAGTACTTGAAAGTGCGTAAAAAGAAAAGAAGTATTATAGTGAATAAATCAATGTACTTAGAGATCCTGACCTGTATAATCATGTGTCAACATATCCCTCAGGTTATTTCTTTAGAAATTGACACTACGAAATTCATTAAATGAAATTGAGGACATGTATGAGCTGAATCATTGCAATTTACGTATCTATAAACATGTGCTAGCTGAATGCATGTTGTTTGGAGTTTGATTGATGATGATCAATCTTCAAGGGCCTTATTCCTGGATAGTATTTCTCACTTTTATAAGATGTTACTTTAGATAGTTGAACACTCTCGTTATTAGTAAACAATATGTGATGCTCAGTTGTCAGGCTAAGGCTTGTAACCTAAATAAGAAAATTTCAACGTGCTGGTCATTAAGAAGGTATAATTGCTCTTCGTCTTCATCTCGTAACCGTCACTTCATTGGAGTTTAGTAAGTTATTCTAGATGGAATTCTGTTCCTAACCACCTTTCCTTGCAAATGGCACATGACATGATGAATTGTGCATGTGGTGACTTAATGTTTACAAGAAAACTTTGTTTTTCATTTCTATTTGGTTTTTTATGGATCAACTAGCGTGTAGGCTTTGGTTTTTGGCACATGATTTTCCATGCACACCCATTGTGGTCAATAGGTCATGCTTATGCTCTCCATTATATATTTTTTGACCTTGTGCTTTCTTAATATGTATTTCCTGTATATCTTATTAAAGTGTTCGGTGCTGTGCTATATCCGATTTCATTAAGCAATCTTCTAATTATCATTGTTGTTACTTGTTATCTGATTTCAGATTATCAAAAGATTTAGAATTTGCAGGGAAAGTGGCCGGTGTATTGGTTGAATCACGAACAGAGGGCTCTGACAGGTTGAAGGGTAAATGCAGACTGCGGTTAATTATTTTTGTCTTTTGTAGTGAAAGGGAACAGAAGTCCAATAGCAAAAATAATTGATTGTATTTTACCATTTCAGGGTTTTCTCCAGATGGAAAGTTTCCCGAAGCAGAATTTGCTCCATATCAAAGCAACAAATTTGAGTGGAACCCTACTGTATGTTAACTGATTATATGCTCATAGTTTCTCTTGTTTGCCTCTTTTGATGTATGCTGAAAAGTGGAAGGAAAAATTTGTTTGAAATTCAGATAAACGCTGAATGAAACAAAAAAGAAAAAAGAAAAAAAGCACATTACTGGTTGATCTGCATTATCAAGTTTTTTTCAACTTGCAGAGACTTCATGTATAATTTTCTACCTATCAGTTCTCATTGTTTCCACCTGCAGGGATCTGGAATTATGTGGAAGGCTTATAATTTCCCCGTGTTTTTGCTTTCCGAGACTAGCACCTCGATTTTGCAAGAGGTAGTTTGTGGTCTGGAGACATTCTATACCCACCATAATTTTGTTTCTTGGTTAATTAGTTGTCAGAATAAGTAAGTTTTCATTTGAGAAGAAGTAAATGAACCCACTCGAAGAAAGATGCTGTCAGAGTGTCAGGTTTCCATTCATTTAAATCACTTCTTTCTACGATACCTCATTTGGTTAATATTTTAAAATCAAATGGATTGATGTCAAAAAGAGTATCTCAGAGTTTATTGGGACCTTAGCTACTGTTGTTTTTTGAACTGATTTTTTGGGTACCTTCTGTTTGTGAAAGTTCTGCATTTAGTTCTCTGTACAGTGGGGATCGAGGTGACTTATCCACAATAGAATATCAGAAGTCTAGTTATCTTGTTATGCTTTGCTTTAATTTTGTTTTCTTAATTAATGAAGAGTTGGAACACTTTTGCTGTTTGGGTTGGATTCCACGACGACATTGGTTTTGCGTTCTCTTGTTATATCTGATTTTCTAACAACAAAACCTCTCTCGTGTATGCAGGTTGTCCCGAAGAATGAGAAGACCAAGAAATCCAATACTGAAAATGTTGCTGAATTTAATGTGGTGATGCAGGTAAAAGTTTTGGCAAGAGCACATTGATGAAATCAGCACATAAGCTCTAATAACATTATAATAAAACCTGATAGCACAGAGTTTCTATTTGTTGACTAATGGATGCACCTAATGTTTTTAACTTTATCAGACAACTAAATCTGGAACTCGTGATTCAGACTCTTGTTTGAAAGAAGAAACTTGTCTACCTTTGGGTGGATACAGGTGATTTCATGAATTTTAGTTCAATTTCTTTGTGAAGAACTGGTTTTACATGTTCTAGTTCAAAGAATTTCTAGAATTTTAAGGTTGGTGTCTTTCATCATTATAGGCTGAAACAAGAACAATAAGGATCCAAGATTTTCAGCTAGATATTTAGAAAGTAACAATGTCATTCAACCAGTATTAATTTTTTAGTGATCAATGGTATGTGCAATAAAGGCAAAGCTAAAAAGGTTTTATGTGAGATTAGCAAATGTATATCGTTTAAATATTATTTTCAACACTTCCTCACACATGTAGGTGAGATTCATTTTCTCCTATGAAAGCCTAACTCATGGACAATTTTATTTGAATGGGTGATGGCGAGAATTGGAACCAGGACCTTTGTGTACTTTGAGTCTGATATCATGTCGAACCATTTGATAAAGCTTAAGCGGTTAGATAGGGCTAAATGTATATCATTTAACTATTATCTTCAGTATACATTGAAGATTTGCTTCTTTGTTTGAGCATTTTATGTTTCTCCAATAAAAGTTTTGGCTCATTAGGTATTAGAGCAGAAAGTTAGGAATGTAAAGCTAGTCCTGCTTCTCTAGCAAATAGTTCTAGTAAACATTCTTTTTAAGTTACATGTTTTGTCCTTGGTGGGCGTCGAATTCTTGTAGAGGTCTTCAAATGCCTTTGGATTTTCATAGTAATTGGTATGCTTTTTATATTTGTTTCTTGATTTTATTATTCAATAGCAGTTTCTATAATTATATCCAATATCACTCAGCTGTCACGTAATAAAGTCTCATGTAGTGTATTGGTTTTGCAATTTGTATTGATTATGTTGCTAAGTTAATTGACCTTTTATTTCCTATTGTATGGAGGGCAGTGTCTGGTCAGCACTTCCACCTATTAAGATTTCATCGTCACAAAAATCGAAACCAGTTGTATTAACTATGACATCAATGGATTCAGCATCTTTTTTCCGTGACAAAAGCCTCGGAGCAGACTCCCCCATATCAGTGAGTTATCGTTTTCACTGTCATTCATTGTTGTTTGTTATGTTGAAAACCATCTCATCATTGGAAACCATGTTCTTTCTTTGTCATGTCTTTGTTTGCGAGATTTGAAAATCACTCTCAATGTTAAAACAAATTTTTAGGGGTTGATTACATTGCTAGCTGCAGTGGATGCTCTTTCATATCTTGACGGCTTGGATGAACTTAATAAACAGGTTGGTCTCTTAATTGATGAATTTTTGAACTGAATGTTCATGTTCAATGGTTTCAACAAGGCATAGCTTCCATTGTGGTCAATAGTTGCAGTTGTTACTGCTTGTTGGTCTGTTTATTTTGTCATGTCATGATAATGAAGATAATTAAATTGCTTATATTCTTTGTAAGTTTGCCTATGTTTCTTCTAACCTGTAGGAAACTCAGTTAAAGGAGAGATGCAGAAGGAGCCAACAAGTATAATTTTTGGTCGAATCTTATGAGATTATCCTTCTAAGAAATACCATAAAGGTTCAAGTTCATAGAATAATATGTCGGAACTAAGAGTTTGAAACTATTAGTGAATTAAGGATAGAGTTTTGAAGGAGATTGTAACACAAATGGAATGAGATGGCTACGATGAAACATGAAAAAATGATGTACCAGGAGATTTTAAAGTTAGAATCCCTCGAATAAAGAAACATGGTGGTGGAACATGAATCCTTAGATTGCTGTGAAGGATTTTGAAACACTTTGTTAACTAAATGGGAAGCTAAGAGATTGGCTTCAGAGTCCACTGTGGAAGTATACAAGTATTTGTGTAGTTATCTGAGAAAGATTGAGACAGAGCTACATACAAGATATCTTTGCTGAGAATGAAGTAGATATCTTGGCATGTAAGATAATAGAAGGATGGATAAAGAACAAGATCGGTTTTGTGAAAAGGAGAATATTCTATGAAATGATCTTACCTTTTATGAGTTAGATAGAAAAGGATAGAGGGAAGAAAAACATTTTCATATGGTTTTTATAGATTCAAAAAAATTGTATGCTTAGATGTCCGACCAGTTGATATGGTAAGTGCTAGAGAGAGAATTTTGATGGATATATAATTTCTTATCTTTTCACTTTAGTCATGGATGATTTTAAGAGACATGTCCAAGTTGAGGTTCCTTGGTAGGTGTTATTTGCTATGGTTTCAGGGCTAGAGACTAGGAAGGGGTAAATTAAGATTAGAAGTACTGCACTCCTAGTAGAACACATTAGAAAAGAGAAAAGTAGACCACAATCAACATAGCTTGACTTCGTTGCGTCGGTGACTTTAAATTAGGCTTAGTGTTATTGTTCTCTCATTTCTTATGAATTAACATTAATTTCTTGTTTGCTTTACTGTTCCTCTCAAATTCATCAAAATAGCTATGAACATCGTCTAAACTGAGATTCTGTTTAATGTTTGTGTAAAATTTCCTTGAGATGCTATAGATTTTCATCGCTCTTTTCTGTACTATTTGTGCTAAAATTTAATCTCTGCTGCAGCTTGTGTTTGTAGTTTTCACTGGAGAATCCTGGGGCTACCTGGGCAGTCGCAGATTCGTTTTAGAAGCTGATCAACACTCGGACTCTGTTAAAGGCCTCGACTTCGCGATGATTGAAACTGTATTTCTCCTCTGCTTGCTCCTTTTAGCGTAATTGGAAATTTATACAGTGCTTTTAACATTGAACTGTACGTAATTGCTAATCGTTTTCTGTATGGACTATGAAAACTTTGATAACCTCGTTGACTTATAGTCACCAAAATGAAATGTCATTACCGTGGCAACACAATATCTTTGCTTCCATGTCCTGACATTCTTCATGTGTGGACAGTGAAGCAGAATAATTGAATTAATAAACTTTCAGAACAATTCTGTCTTTCTGATTTTCAATTATGTTCATTTTCCCAAAAAAAAAAAAATAAAAAAAAAAAGGAAGGAAATAAAGAATCTATGTCCTACGCTCTCAGTTGGCCTTTTCTTAAGAGTATATTATGTGGCTGACAATTCATGAATAACTTTTCTTTTCATTGAATTTCTAGCATTCATAAAATGGTAATGTAAATTAGAAATTTAATACCTGAACTTATATAAAGTCAAATGGTTGATAAACTGCTTTTAATAGGAGCCATTGCCAGCCTTCCATCATATCCTATGTTCCCTTGTCCGTTATGGAGTTGCTTATTATTTACGTTCTACTGGACCATTGCAACTTGTCGAAGATGGGGGTTGATAATTTGCTAGAGTACCAAATCTATGTGCCAGTGAAATTTTGAGAAGCCTAGCTCATCCTCAGGTTAATAGATAGATAAAGTTTTGAGGTTCATGTTGGTAAAAGTTGGCACATGCATGGGGATAATACTAATAAATGGTCAGGTTTGTGGTCTACCCCTTCATTAAGTGCATCATCTATAACTGAGTAAAATCCAAAAGAGAGTGGACTGTTATCTAGTCTCTTTCAGACTCTTCCTGCTTTCTTTATCATTATTGAGATTTTTTGAGATTCTAATTTAAGCTTTTATTTTCCCCTTTTGTCGGTTTTGATGCATGAATTTTGATGATTGTGTTTGATGAATTAAGTGTGACACTTTTGTTGTTGCTAAGTAATATTTTAGTTCTTAACTTGTCACACTATTTTTGTGTGTTCAATTATCTAACGTATGTTTTGTTTGGTTAGGCTNTTGTCGGTTTTGATGCATGAATTTTGATGATTGTGTTTGATGAATTAAGTGTGACACTTTTGTTGTTGCTAAGTAATATTTTAGTTCTTAACTTGTCACACTATTTTTGTGTGTTCAATTATCTAACGTATGTTTTGTTTGGTTAGGCTAGTTTAGTTTGTTTACAAGTTAATGTATTTGACAAGCAATATAGTATGGTAGTTGGTAGACAAATTGCTAAAAAATCATTTTGTATTCTATCATGTATGGCTATAAGTATGGAGCCATGTTCTACCATTTCAATTTGAATGAATCATAAGTCTTTCCTCTTTGTCGATTTACATATCCTTCAGTGGTATCAGAGCTGAAAAAATTGAACTCAGGGTGGAAAAATGCTGAATAACACAGAAAAATGGGGGAGAAGAAACCGGTAAGCTTTGCAAATACTGTGAGCAAGTGTTAAATACGATAAGAAAGGAGCAAATACGGTAACTTCCAAATCCGGTAAGAAGCAAAATCCGGTAAGGAACTTGCATATGCGATAATTTGTGTCAAAACCAGTATGCATTGTGCAAATTCGGTATCTTCAAAAACGGTGAGTATTTGCAAATCCGGTCAGTTGAGTTAAATCCAATAAGCCCTTTGCGAATCTGGTAAGTTCAATTCTCTGTTTTTTTCCTTCTTTCACTCACTTTAAACCACCAAAAACTGAAAGAGAACTAGTAAGAATCTTCACAAAAAGTTAAGTGATTTTAGTGAGAGAGTGATATGGTTTCAAGTGGTTTTTGAGCCCCTCTTCCCTCAGCCTTCAATGGAGAAAATTACAGGTTTTGGGCAGCAAAGATGAAGACATATCTCAAGGCTTATGACCTTTTGGGAGATAACTGAAACTG
>CAIGRK010000084.1:4982-24204 GCA_903798315.1 Fraxinus greggii | reverse complement strand
AAAAGTATACTTCTAGTATACGTTCGGTCAACAGTCATTTAGAGGGTATTTGGTGTAGATTAAAATCAAATTTTAAGTGGATTGTGATATAAGTTTTTGAAATGTGTGGTTGAAAAGATGTGAGACCATGAAAGATGTGGTTAATATTGATTGTTTGATTTTGATTAAAATTATATTTTAATTCGGTTAATATATTTATTTTAAAAATAAATAAATAAATAATTTTTCGAATAAATAAATGAGAAGAAAATGATAAATACTATTCGTGTAAGTTTTGGTGTAAGCCGGTGATTATAAAATGGTAAAAATTTTGGTGCAGCGCCCGCTCGAGATGGCCTAAGAGCGTTGATTGAAGCTCCCATGGCGGACTGTGATGTTCAAGTGCCGTCTACATTCACAACTACAATTCCACTGTGAAAACCTCTTTGAAATTGACCATCAAATGGGTATCCGAGAATCCATATTCCTTATGTTTTTAATTCTAATTTATACATATGAATCTTCAGCAAAAGAAGGAATTGCAGAAGAACTGAATGAAGAGTTTACAGAAGGACTGCTATTGAGGCCATTACCCGATCGAAAAGTTCTGGCCCATTTTCACTTTCAAAGCAGTGCGCCACCAACTCGAATCTATGGCCGCCGCCACCATCTCTTCCCCAAGTCAATTTATCAACTGGTAAAGCAAATTACATGTATTTTGAGTGCGAGGCAAAAATTTTGACCAGATTTCGTATATTTCTTATTGATATAATTCTTTAAGTTTTTTGGTTTATCATTTTTTGATTTGTTTTAATTAATATTATTAGTGATAAAGTTTTTTGGATTTTATGTGATTAAATATTTATAACCAAATAGGGCAAACAGCGTGGATTTCATAGATTATAGCTTGATGTTGTATTTGGTATCGGATTTCATTGTTTCATTAGCGCTTAGTCGAATTTGGTTTTATTAAAATTGCAGCTGATTTTGGAGGATTTATGGCTATCTTTAATTTAATTAAGGGATCATTCACTCAATGTACTCGCATTTAATAGTTATGCACACTTGTAAATCTAGATTAACCAAAACTTAATTAATGTTTTTTATTTTCAAAGACCACGGAGACAATGTATCAAATGAAGTAGAAAAAAGTTAGTTCTTTCATATTAACAAGGGGAGAAGTAGCTAATGTGTGGCAATAAGAAATTCAAACGAGTGAAATCATGTCAGGCATGATTTGAGCATTTGATGTTCAATTATCTAATCATTTAAACTCTCGTTCAATGGGTTTCGTTCGATTATTATTGTGTAAGTAAATTAGTTATTGATGTATTTCCACATTCAAAGAACTTTTATATCTCCACATGGAAAACATTGGAACAAAGGAATATCTGTCTGAATGAAATTTCTGATTCCCGTTTGTGAAGATCTATATAAGATTTTCGAGAATGGACAAGCCTAATCATGACTGAAGTAGTAGAGACCAGTCTTTAATGCTGAGATACAAATAGCGATAAACAGAAGTTAGTACAATAGTGGAAGGATATAACCAACCAATGAATCATAATTAAGTTAGGGTAACTTGCAACCATAGATGTGCCTGTGAAGTGAGGTGAGTTAATGATTCTGCAGCTGGCGATTACCTGGTTCTGGTGGACTTTTAATCAAATTAATCTATCAATTGTTTCACCATAGCATGCTATACCGCATTGGATATTTGTAGGTTTGGGGGTGGGGTGGGGTGGGGTGGGAAATGTAGTAGATAAACAAAAAGGTCAAACTAGTTTGAGTAAATCATGTCTTTTGCAAACCAAGTGAGGCATTCCTTTGCTTTGTCTTTCTATAAAATATAGAAAGAAATTTACCATTTTAATTGACTTTTACTAAACTCAAGGAATCTCATAGTTATCTAGAGATGGCCTCATGGATTCTCACTTCAATCAATCAAAGGTCACCTGATAGAATAAACAGGCAAATCCGTTTTTATTTATTGCACGTGATTTTATGTTACCATCAATGCTAGTTTCATTAGTTTTCTTAACTTGTCATGACTTCATCTAGGAGCCTCCGCTGATAATGCCCAAACCAACTCAAATGTTTCTCCCCAGATTTTCTTCAATAGATGACTCCTTAACAAATTCATCAGCGAAGTCATTTAAAATTATTTCTTCCTATTTTACTGAAAATACATATTATTCTCTCCCAAGTTACACTGAAGCTGATATTTAGCTTCATATAACATAAAAAGTATTTTCGCAGTCCTACAAATTTTCTTTTTAAGCATATAGGACTACACCTATCAACAGTACCTTAGAGTCACTCCAGAACTTGATGTAACTATCCTTGACTTGTTGAGCAATGTCATACCCTTCCCTGTGAATAATTGAGCCTCAGTATTGAAAAGAACCAGTTTAGGAATTTCATGACCTTAAATACCCGTACTGCTGTACAAGTAATTTTAGATTTTTTTTGAATCCTTTTAGTTTTATATATTGGGAACTAATGTGCTCCTTCTCTACTCATTTGACATCTTTGTAATTTAAATGGTTTTGTCAACTGAGATACTCCAACTTATAAAACATTTCCAAACCTTAGTAAGGATACTGGATACCATTTGGTCCTAAAGCCTTACCAGCATTCTTCTTTTTGGGGCTTCCTTCACCTATATGATCGAGATTCTGCAAAACATTAAGAAAACTTTGCTCTATCTGAAGTTAATAGCATTTTTTATTTCATTTTTGCATTATGGATTTGATTTAACAATTACCAAAATAGCAACTCTGCCTCTTTAATGACTCCCATTTTTACCAAAACTCGTGAGTTCTCATCCTTAATGCACTTGACGGATGAAATCTCCTGTATTCTTTTCCCAGAATTTAGCTAACCTACAAGTTTGGTCTCGCTTTCCTTTGTGTAGAGATAATCATAGAACTTGTCATGTGGTTTCAGTTTTACTTCGCTGACGGCATTTTCAGCCTTCTTTCTTCCCATCTAGACTTCTTAGTCTTTTGATCTTTTTACACAACTCAATATGACTTTGTTAGAGTACGTTCTTTATTAACTGGACTAAGTTTATATAAAGTGAAAGGCTATGATGCACCGACATGGACAGACACGATACGTGTCGGATACGCCGCCACGCGATTTTTAAAAAAATTACAGACACGACACATCATCGACACGTTGATTAAATTCTTAAATTTTTTTCATTTTTATAGTGTAAATNGACACGATACGTGTCGGATACGCCGCCACGCGATTTTTAAAAAAATTACAGACACGACACATCATCGACACGTTGATTAAATTCTTAAATTTTTTTCATTTTTATAGTGTAAATTTAGTTTTATACTTGTTATAAATTTTTCTTGTTGAAATCTTTTAAATATGAGTAACTATTTGTTAGTTGCTAATAATTTTGAATTAACAATATATAATATTTCTAATGTAAAAAGAAAAATGATTACGGTAGAGTGTCCGAGAAGTGTCGATTTCGACTCGTGTCGGACACGGACACGCTACCTTAAATGAAGTGTCCGTGCTACAGAGGTGAAAGGGATGCAATTAGTAAACGTGCTGAATTTCCTCACAAATATATTTGAAAGAAATAAAGAATTATTATTATTATTATTATTATATATTTTTGCATCTCCACTCCATTGAATAGAAATCTATTAAGAAATAATTGAGTTCTTTTTCAATCTGTAAACCTAGGCAGATCACTACAGTTTGGGGAATAAACTTAGGATTGCATATGGTAACTAGCTATGATTCAGATATCATGAACTGGTTTCTTCAGACTGTCAATTTCAATCTAAATCATTGATTCCGAATATGCATATGGGTATAGCATATGCATTTGTAAATGGAAAAAAGTACGTGAATTTTTTAGAAAATTTTTAAAAACTGGATTGAAAAAATGCTACAGAAGGGAAAATTAAATGAAAATGTAAGTTATATTCAAAATTGTGAAGTTTCATGATTTCAAGAATTGGCAATCTAGACATTCTGTCGCATGTTATCTTGTTAGAGTGAACCACGCCAAATATCGTGGAAGTGCCCGCGAAATTCGCAAGTCTGGTCTACTTCAACTTCCCCATTGCAAGTGTACCGTATTCTTACGATGACCCCACTGGCTGCAATACGGGGGTTTAGTCTTTCCTAGTAACTTTATAGTCACCCTTGGTAGTTCCTTTTACCATTTTTATCATTCACGAATATTGAAGCCATATAATGCTTCTTTGTTTTATATTGTGTCCTTGTTTATGTGCGGAGCATGAAGCAGATAAATCTGCTGGGTCAGTCGTTGTAATGACATGGTTTTGGTTGCTTGGAGGTTTGGGTAGTTTGGTTGATGTCTTGATCTGAAATAATATAGTTTGGACTTGGTGGTGTAAATATTTACTGAAACTGGATGATCTTTTCATGTAGTTCGTGGATAATCCATTTTGTCGTTTTGAAGGGTTCTAAGTTAACTATTCTTGGGGAATATTGCATTTCTCATTTGATATTCTTTTTGATGCATTCATGTTATTAGAAATACTCAATGCTCCTTAAAAGATTGATTAATTTTTTTGGTTGGACTGCTGGGTTTTTTAGTTCAGTGCAATATGATTATATAACTGAGCCTTTCGGCTGCAAAATCAGGTTAATAAATTCAGAGTCTGGGTGATGGAGTTATCTTTCACTCAAGGTCGGTGGAATTATGAACGCTGGGGGGGACATGATCCCATATCAAGCAGCAATGCAAAGCCTCCTGGAGTTGAGTTGTGGGCTGATTTTGACGTTCCCCTAGATCAGGTTGATGCTTCATGGAAAAATTTGACCCATGCTCTTTCGGGGCTCTTTTGTGCTTCAATCAACTTCCTGGATCATTCAACTAGTTACTCTGCACCTCAGTGGAACTTTCATTCATTTGCGGGCAAATTACGTTACGGATCACTGCCCCGTGAAGCTGTTTGCACAGAAAATCTCACTCCCTGGTTGAAGTTGCTTCCTCGCCGAGATAAAGCTGGGCTTTCTGCGCTAATGGACAGACCATCTATGTACAAAGGATATTATCATTCTCAGCGGCTGCATTTGACTTCAGATGATTTTGGTATAGCTATATTGAATTCTGGTATAATGCTTGAACAAACTCTTACAGTTGTTCTTCAACCAAACACTTTGGGGGCTAGAGCAACGGTTTCTGGTAAAACATTACAGCCTAGTTGGTCCCTGGATTCATTATTTGGAAGGAAAGTCCATGGAAAATGTTCGGTTTCAAAGTCTAGTAATGTGTATGTTTAATTTGAGCAGAACCTGGTATCTGAATTGAAGGAGGCAAGGAAGAAAAGTGAAACACCAGAGAGTGGGATTCTTATTCATGACGACTTTTGGAATAATACTATCTTTGAAATGTTAGCTTCTCCTGACAGAGTAGTAAAAGAAATAGTGAACTTGCAGAAAGAGGATTCCTCTGTTCTATATGAATTCTTGGTTGAGGATTACAATGACTCAAAACCGTTTGATTTGGGTTTAAGGTGGAAGCTCCCAGTAGTCTGGTCATGTGAGCAAGCACCTTTACGTGCTAGTAGGTTCTTAATGGGAAGTGGGAATGAGAAGGGTGCCATAGCAATCTCATTGAAATCTTCAAGTAGCAACAATACATATAGAGTTGGTTTCTGTGAGAAAGGGTCTCAGTTAAGGATTGATATATTCCAAGTGGTGCCTTGGTATGTCAAGGTCTACTATCATACACTGAAGGTGTTCATAGATGGAGAACTTCAGTCTACTATGGAAAACATAGAAAAGATGCATATTTCACCGTCCGAAGACAATGTCTCTCCTGGAGTAATGGAAATGATCTTGAGGTTACCTTGTGGTGTTAAAACAGCTGCATTTACTTTGGAGTTTGATAAGGTAAAACATTTTGATTGAGTCAGAACTGTTAGTTACCAAATCATGCTAACATCAGCTGTCTGATTGCTGTTCATGAACAACAAATAAATACATTGAGAAAAAAGAGCAGATATTGTACTTTAATATCGTAATTTTAATCTATGTGATCATAATTTTAGATAGTGTAACTGAATGACTAAATTCTTCGAGGGATGAAGAAAGGAATAGCCATGTATGTAATTTGCAATATTTATGTTGGCATCTGTGACTTCAGGACTAAGGTTGAAGTATTAGGAAATATAATTGATTAACTTGAGATGTTGACAATCTTAAAATCTAGAAATGTTGTTTTCTTGGTTATTGGTTCAAATATATCCGAAGCAAATTTTTGCTAATAATTGAAGTGTTGTTAATCCCAATTCAATCCTTCCATATTATTATTTAGCAAGGACTTGAGTGTGTGGTAGCCAATTCAAATCCTGCTCCTCAAAAGGGCCAATTCAAATCCAGCCACTTGTAAGGCATAGACCACTGCTGGCCTCGAAACCAAATTTAGGAATTGTTAGGTTATAATAGATGCAATAATAACTCGAATTTGAAGTTGGCTGTGGAGAAAGGCATAATTAGTATAAAGACAACTAAAAGAATGGCTGTTTTAGATTGCTTGGTTTTCCTTGCATTATTAAAAAAGAAAAAGAAAAAAAAATCTAATTTGTTGCCATCTGATAAATTCTGTCTAATTCAGCTTATTCAATATTACATATTTTGAAGTTGAGCTCTAGGACATTGGATATTTTCTTTATTAGGTCATCTATGGCACATCACTTTTGATATGTTTTCAGTATTTCAATTTTGCCTTTTTGCCTTCTTACTTCCTTTGCTGTTTCAACAGGGCTTTCTGCATATAGATGAATATCCTCCAGATGCTAACCGGGGATTAGACATTCCGTCAGCTGTAGTAAGCTTTACTGACTTCCGAGCAAGTGTAGGTTTTGAAGATAATTTTCTGAACGAGTTGCCAATTTTGAATGAATTACAGGTATCATAACAAGCAATCCCAATGGCTTTAAGCTGTTTTTATTTTTTATTCATTGTCTTATCTATGCTCCAATCAGGAAAGAAAGCATGTTATCTCTTACACAGAAGTGCTACTTGTGCCTTTGACGACTCCTGATTTTAGCATGCCTTACATTGTCATCGCAATTACCTGCATGGTTTTTGCTTTATATTTTTTCTCACTGCTCAATGCACTGCGAAGGCGTGTTGGCGAGGAAGAAAGGCGTTTGACAGCAAAGGTGACATTAAGTAGCTTTGATATTTGTACTACCTTGATTATTATATGCTCTGCATTAATGACTTGTCTTATGAAAACCATTATAAGATTATTATTTTCTTAATTTTGTCACGCTGAAATAGATGCCACCGTCATTTAGTGAATAATTGTACGACTTGGATTTTTTAGTGAATACACAACTGCAATTTTCGTTAAATTGAGATAATATGGGTATGAAGATATTTATAGGATGCTGCATTTTCTCCAGAATGTCGTAATAATATTAATTAACCCGACAGCTTTTCTCATGATGCAAATTTGAGAATTATTAAGATAGATCTAATTATATAAATGTAAAATGATTCCACAACTGCATGACCAAATTATGGTGCTACACTAGTTGAATTTGCAATTTGTCTATATCTGATGTTCACCTCGTATGAAGATATATTCTCATTATCAGATTAATCCTCCATTTTCTTTAGAACCCTATTCAAGATGGCAAAACAACATTACAAAATGTCTAGTCTGGTGCTGAATTTTGCTGTTTATTGATGTTTGAAAGGATCTATTTCATATTCCTGTGAACTCTGTCTATTAGCCTTTCAGACAAATACTGTCGCCCCATCTTGATGCATGGTGATCTCTTTTGCTTGCAGCTGCAGAGAAGAGAGGCTCATTGACCTCATTGCTATCCAAGTTGTCTGCTAAGGTGAAAGAAAGGCCGATCGAGCCTCCGGAGACACCATCAACTTCACCGTCCTCGAAAAATAATAAGCTTGTTCTGAAAGTTATCTTGGTAGCTGGTATAGCTGCTGGATGGCAGTATTACTTCAGATAAGCACACAGGAGCTAGCTCAAAAACCATTTTCTCTGTACAATATGAATCTAAAACACGACGAATCTAGGATTAGTTAGAAGAGTGGTTTGACCTAATATTTTGTGTTGCATCATTGAATTATTGATTAATCAAACTCCCTCAAATATGATGTGAATGAAAGTTTTAACCCCATTTTTTTTTTTTTTTTTCCTGATGTAAAAGAAAAAAGATGCAAAAGAATCAACGTTCATGATGTATGCACATTTAAAGTAGTGTATAAAGGGTTTTCACTAGCCACTGAATATTTTAGATGAGATAATTAATATGGTAGATCAAGTCCTTTGTTGTTGACTTATGAAGAATTGTGCATGCATCTTTTGTAGAAAATGAATCTAATAGTCGTGTTGAATGCACGCTTGACGCATTTGAAATGTTTAACAAGTGGCCAGTTACCCAATTTATGAAAATAGTAGCAAAGATTAAATAGTAAAGAACATTCTTTGGAAAAAATAAAAATCAGAGAATATAATTCTTTTAACCCTCACCCTCTACTAATGTCCATTATATTTTATGTTAAATTCTTTAAATTGTTGGTGTTCTAAACTCAAGCTACTTGTTAAATAAATAAATTCACCTTTTAGGATTAGCTGGGCATTTTTCACTTTTGCTTCCAGAAGAAAGGTATAAACCAGAAAATTCAAAATTCTGAGAAGTGCACAGAAAAAGGGTTAAGAATCAGCATCTGCAAACTTCCAATGTCGGTCTTTTGTGGTATTCGAGGCCGTTCCTCAAGCGCGTTAAGCAAGAACGTCAACTACATTTATTCCAACACTTCCTATTCCAAATTCACGAAAGAGATCATCGTGGGGTTTGTGCAGACAAAAACAGTGTGATTTATCTTTCTCTTTCACATTTATGTCATCTGGGCATTTTCGTTTTGCCTTGTTTTTTTGTTTCTAGCAAGAGTTATGTGGCTTATTTTGTTTGTTTGATTTTTTTTTTTTTTTTTTTTGGTTTTATCAGGTTTGATTTGAAATTATTCTCGTTTTCTGTTTGATGTTAAATTAATTTCTAATTGATGTGATGGTACCATCGGTTTGTCTTTTTATGTTATCTTTCCATGCAATTTTTTTTTTTTTACGTTTTTATTATGATATTGCAGGTTGTGTTTGTTTATAATAGAGGGAAGATGATAGTATATTCTGTACATTTAAAGGTGAAAAGGAAATGCAATAGCTTGGTATTGTTTACAAGGGAAAGGCCTGAGAAATTGGATGAGTAAACTGCTGAAGTACTTTGTGAAGAGAAAAAAAAAGAGTTATTGATACTATACAAATTATTAAAGAGAAATCCAACTATAGAAGTAGTACACATACGATACGTTTCATGTAGTGCATCATGAGCCATTTTTTTGTCAATCATACATCAGACGCTTTCATACCCAAAAACTGATCACTTCTTATTCCAGATCTGCATCAATTCTCATCAAAAGCTCGTGATTTGTAATGTATTTTTCTTATCTATTGATAACATCAGGGGCCCTTTCCGCTGTAGTCATTGACTTATATTTTCACGAGTTGTGAGTCTTATCAATCGTACAATTTGACATTGATATGGTTTTCCATATATCCAGTGTAAGGTTAAATTAATTATTCCATAGAATGGTCCCATAAGTATTGTTTGTTAATCCTTCTATTAAACAATAATTTATGATAAATCTTTGTATTTGTTTTGTTCTATTTTGAGTTCTGACTATTGCATGTTGCAAGTAATAAATATTCTTTTTTTTGCTTTTTTTGTTTACGATATGGGGAAAAATGATTTAATTCGTGCATGTAAAGTGGAAATCGTCGACAAAATTTGGATCATGGAAATTTAAGAAAGAATTGGAAAAGAAAATGGTGAAAGTGTTAACATATAAACTAAGGCCAAGACATTTTCATTACCTAATACAAAACCGAATATGGGACTGGTGGATACATGTTATTCTTTCAGTTTCTTTGTGCGTCTGTAATCCATATTGATATTCTATATAAAATCATAGACAAGATGAAAATAATGGGATAATCATTTTCTAACCAATACATAGGCCTAGCTGGTGAACTGTTTCAGATTACTCCATATCACTTAGAGTCGTGCATCACTACATCATAATCATAACAAATGTCCTTTCCTGGTACATTCATTGCCATAACATCTGCCACGGCACATCCACAGATGGTTACTGTCATAATACGTCGCTGAATACTGTTATTTGGCGTAATTACAGTTCATGTGGCAGAAACGTATTACTGTACCTATAAATCTTCTGTAAACCATGGGACTAATGCACCCAGATTTACCTTCATTGCTGAAAGAAAAATGAATCCATTGAAATAAACCAGCCACTATTTAGGATAAGTACCCCTACATGTAATATTTGACAATTCTTTTTATCAGCGCACGTCCTATTTTAGGATTTTGGAAACTTCAAAGATGCCTTCAAGAATATTTCAGATGTACAATGAGAAAGGATGAGATGGACAACTGTATTCAAATTATTTTTCTTCATCTAAATATGACAAATGACATCCTTGCAAATACTCATAATCATCACAAAATCTATGATGAGTTAAAATTATGTCTTAACTTTTTCCTCAATATATGCTCTTTTCGTTGAATCTATGATATTATTTTGCGTTGTTAACTCTCTCTCTCTCTCTCTCTCTCTCTTATTGCAATGTAATACTGCACTTCAATCTAGTTGTTGCAATATTATTAATCACAGGAGTTATAATCTACTTCAAAAATGGTTATTCGGCAAGTTGACAAGAGATTGCTTAGTGAACTTGAAGCAATGGGATTCTCAGAGGCTCAAGCGAGAAAGGCCCTTCATCATTCTGGTAAATTAGTTTTTGAAAAGATGCATGCTTGTATATTTGTATAGACGCATTTATTCCAAATACTAAATCTTACTTTAAAATTCGATCTAAGTTGAAAGTAATATCATCCCTTTTTAATTGGAAGTTTAATAGGCATTTCAGGATCTCTATGCCTAGATGCATGATTGAAAAGTCTGTGCATGGTCTGGGGCAACAATAAGGAACTATATCTTGTAAGCTGAAAATTGAGGCAACAAGAAGGGATCTTTTGCTTTATATTACTTCAAATTTTGGTTTTGAAATTGATTATTGCTATGTGACATCAAACACATTTTTATTTATCGTCTTCAACATAACATTTGAAAATAAAGAAATTTATGTATTCATTAAATTATGTGTGAGCCATAAATACCATATTTGTGTTGATTTCATATGATCACAAGTATAAAATTGTCGGCTTTGAAAATATTGCACTTTTAAGTAAGTTTATCTGGAGAGTTTATATCTTCTCATTAATAATTGTAAACTCTCTGTCTTCAGTTCTAATCATTCAAGCAGTACACATCTCTCATTATTATACTTTCCAAAGACATCATAAGATTTGCGATCCTTACATGTACCCTTGAGAGTCTGGTCTTCTCTTGTTTCTTGCATGCTTTATTTCTTCTCAGTGGATATTAACTTCCAAAATGTCTTCGAGACTTGACTTTTTTTACGAATAATGGGTATTTATAATGTTCTGAGTTAACCTCTAAACTTTTCCAGGTAATTTAAGTATTGAGGCTGCTGTAAACTGGATCGTTGACAATGAGGATGATGCAGCCACTGATGAGATGCCAATGGTAGGTTTTTTCATCTTCATGGTTGTCCTTTCTTTTGCATTTATTTTTGTGAATGGATATGGTTTTCTGTATCAATTGAGAAAATTGGTTTACTTATTATTGTGGATCTGACCTTTTGTAGGCATAAGGCTGATTTAATTATTAGTTAAAGATTTAAGATGTAGGGTCACTGAGTTAAGTGCTTGTTTTCTTTCTTACTTTTCTATAAGAAGTATTTACGATGGATTAAATGTTTTCTCTAACCTGCTTACAGTAATGTATATGCTTCAATGAATCAGTATTTGATAATGGATAATATCATCTGAGTACTGTAAAATTGTTTATGTGACATACATTATTGTATGATCTCATACCACTGCATA
Source organism: Fraxinus greggii (assembly GCA_903798315.1). NCBI lineage: Eukaryota > Viridiplantae > Streptophyta > Magnoliopsida > Lamiales > Oleaceae > Fraxinus > Fraxinus greggii. The sequence continues at coordinate 12,187 of CAIGRK010000084.1, read as the reverse complement.
AATTTATGCATTTACGTGTTTGCATATGGAACTAGTGCCCGCAGGATCCAGTAAACATTGATATTGAAGAAATTAACCCCCGTCTCATTCCCGAAAAAGCGAAGTTGTGCGCACAGGAATTAAGGTTTGCTTTTACATGCTTTTCATTATAAAACCCTTAATAATTCTCTTCTGTAATGATTAATATGTTTTTGAACTTCAGTTCAGTCGGTCATTTTTATTCTCTTAGAATAGAGGTGTACATTGTTGTATACCACGCTAACGGTTAGATTGCTTGTTATTTTCTGATTTTTTTACATTTCAAATGCTTTTTTAATTTTAGAAATCGATCAAGTAAAAAGAAAGCAGAGGAAAAGAAGAAATTTGAAAGCGAAAGGGAGAAGGTACTGTACGTATCCATTGTTTATATTTCAGATTGGATAAATTTGTCCTTTTCCCTCCCCCGCTAAATTCTTTATTCATAAAAAAATCTGGCATTCCTTATGAATTACTCATGCTGGAGAATTCTAGTTTTGTTAATTGAATCTTGCACTATATATTTTCACTAATCAATTATTTTTATTTCTTGATTGTAAAATTGATTCCAATATTAGCCATGTGGTTTTGGGTTATTGTAAATGTGTATATATATTTGCTTTTAATTACATAGGCTATATCTTTTTCTATTATGCCCATGTCTGCAAATGTTTTCTCAAGAGAATCATCAGTCCTGAAGAACTGATAATGTTCTGGTTGACTCCCATTAAAATCTCACAAAACAGTCTTTGTTTGCCTGTATATTTTAGTCAAATACTCAGAGCAAAATCTGTAAGCTGATAACTGTAGAAGAATTGAGGAGTCTATAGAATGATAAAAACTATCGTCCAAGTTGGTCTTATTATGAAGATGACCAGAGAGGTATATAATGGTGAAAAGCTTTTGGTTACCCTAAATTCTCGATCATTGCATGTGAATCCAGAACGTAGTAGTTATTAACTGCCTAGTTGTTTTCCTTGAATTCGAACAAGTTTCATACTAGTAATTTTTTGTTGATGTTGTTAGACACCTACCAATTGAAAAGAAAGTTCTATAATGACTATTAGATGAGCTGTGCTTTAGTTGATTGTTAATGATAAAGTGTCCATAAGATAATATTAGCATTTGTGGAGTTGAGAAGATGGGTGTGAAACTGTACTAGAAAGGATAACATAAGAAATGAGGATATGTGCCAATACGTGGAGGTAGTTATGAAAAAATTATGTGAATGATGACTTGGATGTTTGGCACATATCAAACAGAGCAATTTTTAATAAATGGTCGGCAGTGAGAATTGAACTCATGATCTTTGGCAGTTTGGATACCATATTGTACTACTAAAAGCTTAAATTGTTAAAGATGACTTCATGTATATCAATTAATTATTGTATTCAACACTTACACACCTTTTATTTTTCAATTTTCAAGACATGATGGCACTCTGGATTAGGACCGGACAAAACTTCCGAACCGGACCGGACCTAGCGGTTCTTCATAAGTTAAATACCCGAACGGGTATTTGAATCGAGAACCGATGAATTTGGTTCGGTTCTCGGTCTTCTCGATTCTAGACCAAGAACCGAACCACCGAATCTAAAGAACTTTTTTAATTTTTTATATTGAATTAATTAAATTATTTTAATTTTTTCTAAACAAATTAGCAAATTAACTAATTTAGTGATTAATGCTCCAACTCCCAAGCCAAGTCCATGCCTAGCAAGCCCAACCTAACCTAATTTCTAAATTCAATTTTTTGTTTTAATTTTTTGGCTCAATTATTAATTTCATTGTTAGCTCAAAATATAGGTCTTTTTAAGTTTTTATCCTTCTCTTTCCAATTTCATACTTTAATTCGGTAAGCACATATCCACTAACCCCAAATCATTTGATAAATTGAAAACATACATCTACATGCCCAAATCAAAGCCGCCGACTGCCAAGTACTACTTCCCTTCTCCATCTGCTCATCGAAGTTACGAATGAACGCGTCATTAGTTGTATTTATGTAGTGTTGCTATAAATGTTAAAAAAAATTAATTATGGTACGGAACCGAACCCGAATGGTTCCATAATTATATTTGGATCCGACGGTTTCATTTAGAACCGAACCGAATCATGTCCAGTCCTACTTTGGATAACTGCAGTTTTCTAAGGAACTAAGACTGGATATTAAGTTGAAAATTTGATTTTGGACATATTTTCTTATAAGAATGTTATTAATATGAATGCTACTTTAACCACATGTGAACATTGTGAAGCCCTAGTTGCTACAGTTATGTTTCAGATAGAACCTATTCTAAGATTGCAAATTAGTTACTAGCTATAAGCTTTCATCGTTGTGGGAATAGTGTTTTAAGTTTTAACTGTAGTTTTCTCAATATTTGTCTGTGATAAATCTATTGGGAATAAGGCTTACTGCTATGTCTTATTTTTGTCATTGTTGTGTTCGTTCTTTTCAAATCGCATGTTTGCTTTCCTATTCACTTTGTTTCGTCTTTGTACCATATTCCTGTGATCCTGCTAAAATTTCAGTTTTCTGTCAGTGTTTTGACAATTCTGTTATCCATTAATAATGTCACTTGTAGGAGAGGATTAAGGTTGGTAAAGAACTGTTAGAGGCAAAGGAAATGGCAGAAGAACGTGAAAGAAAACGGTCTGGCTTCTGTTTATATGTTATTTGTTTTTATGTACTTATTTTTCTATTGCATTGCTCACCTCAAATTTATTGACAATGAGACTTAGTTTGTTGTTGTATCTTTCCATTTCTCTCTTTTTTCTTTTGATTCTCACATACTTAATTGTGGACTTTGATGAATACACAGTTTTTTGGCCCAGAGGAAAGCCGAGAAAGAGGAAGAGAGAAGAGCAAGGGAGAAAATTCATCAGAAACTTCAGCAGGATAAGGTACAGCTGAATTGCATTACTTCCCTGTTTTGTGCTTCTGCAAAATTTGGCTTGGAGTGCTTTGCCACACTGTGCTAGTGAAATAGCAAGAAAAAAAGGTCGAAGAAAGAAAAACAGTTTTCTTATATACGTTTTAACCACGACGACATAATGATCTTATGTGATGTGATATTTCTTGCTATTCTTCATATCCTCTTAAACAATAATGTAGTATTCATTATCTGATATAGCGCGTTTCACGTTCATCTGAAAGTTCAGTTTTCCCTTTCGAATGTTAAAAATACTAATAATACATGTTTAGTAGATGGAAAGAAGGGTGGGACTAGGGTTGCCCCTGGAAGGTGCTACATCTACAATACCTGCCACATCATTGTTGCAAGGAACAAGGGTAATGAATTTTGGAATTACTTACATTGGTTCTTAGATTTTTTATTGTAGAACAACTGGAATCTTATATTATTCTTCCCTGGTGAAGAACTCGTTGACAGATTCCCTGGTGAAGAACTCGTTGACAGATGACTCTGCTGTATTACGCGTTAAGCCTGCTGAAAAAGCGGTACTCTTGAGAGAATGCTTAAGATCTCTGAAGCGCCAGAACAAGGTAGCTGAACATTCTTGTTCAGTTTCTTTATCCTCGGCACAATACGATGATAATGTTTAGAAATCATCTATGTTCATGGAATGTAGAGCTTATATTACTCAATCCATAATGGTTTCAAGAAAAATACCTGACTTTGAAACAAAATACCTATCTAAAAAAGCCTTGTTATTAGTGGACTTTCCAGTATTCTCATAATTCTCCCACCAAGAAATGCAACTATTTGTCCACTTAACAGAGTCAAAGGAAATGTTATCCTGACAAAAATAGACTTTGACCTAAAGTAATTGATCTCCTGTCTAACTTATCTTCACAGATATTACAAAAAATAACCTCTTAACAAATACCAAATGGCTTGCCAGAAATTGAAAACTTTCATCCCCTCTATATCCAAAGAACTTATAATGGAATTTACTTTTATTATGCCCATATGGTTTCTTGACTTTTCGGTTGTTTATACTGAAAGGCGTGAGGCACAACTGGGATAATTCTTAATGCAGAATATATTTGATATGTACTACATGTACATGGTAGTGGACACTTGAGTTTTCAGCTAAAAGGAACGCTAGCAGTATTAATGAAACTATAATCTCATGAAGGTGGGGAAAGGAGTTATACTACAATGGTGTCAAGAATGTATTTGTGGGATTCCTTGGTTATGTTTTTGGATAATATATATATTTTATTTGGATAGAAGAAATCTTTTTAGGGCCTTCACTTAATTTCTTGTTTCTTGTTCAGCACAGGGATTGAACTTCAAACTATTCAGGCTAGTGTAACTAGCTTTTAGTTTCTCTGTTCATTTGCCTGCCTTCACTAAATAATTGATGTTTTTCGTTGAATAATCAAAGTTTAGAAGAACAAACTGGGAGATATTGATGTTTTAGAGGTTAAACGACATTAGGCTTGCCTATTTTGTGAAGTAATTTGGAGAGCACCATATCTACTGCATATATTGTTTTTCTTATCTCCTCTCTGTTATGACTTGGTGGTATCTTTTTCCTTCAATGTCAGGAGGACAAAAATGTGATGAGGGCATTCCAAACTCTCTTGATTTATGTCAGAAATGTTGTCATCAATCCTGAAGAGGGAAAGTTCAGAAAGATTAGAATCAGCAACCCGGCATTCCAGGTCAGGTGCTTATAAATATACGCTACAAAAAAGGAACGAAGTTAGTTTGTCTATTGAAAGAAGCTTGCAACTCGAACTATATGAACTTTTCGGTCGACGCTACGATGTAGACTTGTAGTATTCGTTAAAACTTTGGATCATGTGCACAGAGAGGAGAGGAAATTTTTTATTTCTTGGTTTTATCTTCCTTTCTGATCTTTGGATCATGCATCAAATTTCATCATGAATCTAAAGCCCTTGAATAGTTGGCTCTGGAGTGTGTGTCCTCCCAAAAGGTCGTGTCTACATGTCCAACAAACGATGCTCAAATGTACCATTTGCTAATATCGTACACACAGATTTCAGCCGATATCAGGCATCAACAATGCAAAATAAAATGATTTTGTTTTTTGTACTAATGCTCGTGTATCATTGCTTTTTTTCTGAATAACAGGATAGAGTTGGAAAATTCCAAGATGCTATCAAGTTTCTTGAACTCTGTGGCTTCGAGAGAGTCAAGGGAGGCAACTTTTTGTGTCTACCCAGAGCAAAGATTGACATGGGAGTGCTGAAAGTAGCTGGAGCTGAGTTGCAGAATGCTTTGACAAATCCTTTCTTTGGACTTTTATCAAGATAAGTCACCATTAAGTGCTTGTTTGTCTACCATTAAAAAAAAAAAGATTGTTTGCTACAGTAAGATTCTACACATTCACCCAATAAAATATTCTGCACACAAATGAATAAAATTACTTCAAATTTCAACCACACATTCTCCAACAAATATTATTCATTACACCATATTCCTCCCAATAATGGGAGACAAACAAGCACTAAGTTTTCTTCAAGAATTGACAGCTCAATGGACGTGCCTCGAATTGATTTGAAACCTTGGTGTTGAGGAACCAGCTAACACTGCAAGATTGTTCATTTACTGAGTTAGAATTATGCTAAGTGTACATTCCATAGTTCATGTTTTGTTTGACATTGTGTGGGAGTTCAAAAAGTGTTAGGCGGGAAAGTGTGTTTTTTAAATTATCCAGTCGTGTCGCCATGTGCACAACGTCAAAAATAATGTAAAAAATATGTACATATAGCATTATTGATTGAGTTCTCACTATTGTCACTCTTACTGTTCATTGGTCCCACAGAGTTTGAATGGAAAATGATATTATTTGCAAAAATGGGGCTCAAACTCGCGCTTATATATAGATATAATTAGGTATACAAAAACTCATCATGAAGTAATTGACTATCATAATTGACATATCGTGGCATGGGATTTTAAAGGCTTTTATACGAAGTTGCTGGACAAAAAAAAAAAAATCAAAATATTACTGTTCAGAATTTAAGACTTTACATGTCGTAGGAGCGTATGAATTTGACAACGAAGAAGATAAGGAACAGAAAAAAGGGGTGCAAAGAAGAGAATTATCGAGAGCGAAGCGAATCAATGTTTATTCATATATCAGGAGTCAAGAATTACAATAATTAAATTCTTTATTTATAGAGCTGGAAACTGAAAAAGAAGTTAAAATTAAACGAAGTTCTACCAAGCTAGAATTGTAATGAAATATAAAAACTAATCGTATATAATCTAATTGGAGTTAAACATTGTTTTAAACTTCTTCCTAAACTATAAATCTATCTCTATCTGTATTTTATTCGTTTCTCTCTGGTTAAGAGAACTCGACTCCGACAAGATATACTATAACTTCATACTCCAAGAAAGTCAATCTTTTATATTGATCAAACGTCTACCAACATGTATCTACATTTATACAAGGGTGCAGTCTTTCTTATGAACTATCAAAATTGATCATATAACAACTGAAGTGCAAATCATCCCCAAGAATATGATTTGACAGATGGAGGATGATCTCTTCCTATAATCAAGTATCGATATGGAACTCCAAAAAGCAAAAACACGTGCAACTCATCCTCAAAATCTTCAATCGATTATGTACATTGATGAGCACAAGGGACTAGCATTGTTAGACTGCTGTGTAGAAAAAAAATTGCAACATTGAAGGCTCGAATGAGCCCTAATAAGGAAGCAATTTTTCTATGAAAAATTCTATGTATGTGATGGGTATGGACGCCCCTATGTACACCAAGCACATTCCTCTTTCTACATTGAAAATATAACTTTCATTCAAGTGTAATGGTCACTGAAATAAATTATCTTTTTGTGAGTGATCAAAAATCATTTTCTTAACATATTTAGGAAGTCGTGTCAAAGTGATGCAATAAAACATAATAATCACCATTATAGTCTCCTAGCCTATATTGTGCATCAAAAGTATGTTAAAAAATTTCATGATTGAAAATAATTTATCTTTTATCTTAGCATGAATTTTAGGCCCTGCTTGATATCATGGTTTTTCCATGGAATGGTAGTGTTTGATGTCCAAAATTTTTCATGCCAATTGTGGAAAAAAAATTTCACCTCACCATTTTCTAGGCGTGAAGTGAAAAGGTAGGAAAATCGAATTCTCATTTCTGTGGTTTTTTTTTTTTTTTTTTTTTTTTGGGAAATTAAAAAAAATTTTAAAACAAATTTAAAAAAAAAAAAAAAAAA
>CAIGRK010000044.1:0-10196 GCA_903798315.1 Fraxinus greggii | reverse complement strand
TGTTATATTTTTCACAAGTTCCTCGAACTCACTGAGCTCTTATATGACCTTATGTTTATAATATTCGTTGAACTTTTTAAGAGAGAAAATCCAATTCTCTATTGAAGTCGCACCACCTCGAAATTCACATAGGTGAAATTCTTCCAATATCTTTGTTACTTTTATTGATATTTGTATCTCGTACTAAACATCATTAAGAGTTTTAAACTCAACCCTCCAACTCTTACAACTAATATTATTTATCAAGGATATGATTTTTTTTATTAATATATATAGTGCCGAAATTATCTACTTATCAAATGATTTGTTTTTACCTTTTAAAACCTTGATATACTTCTTTAGGATAGATAGGTAAAATTGTCATCATTCATGGATTTTTAATCAAAGAGTCTCAACCCATCATTCTCGATGTTGATCTTACTAATTCTTTTGTAAGATGCTTGGTTAATGGATCAATTAAATTTTCCACTTGACTTTACGTATGTAAGAGAAATCACTCCATATTTAATTAATTTTCTCACATATTCATGTCTTAGACTCATATGTTTAGACTTTTTGTTATATACTTCGTTATATGCTCATACTAAGTTGACTTGACTATCACACAAGATAGGTATTGAGCAAATATCCTTTGCACTAAAAGGAATTTCATAAAGAAGATATCTAAACCACTCAACATTTTTCCCTGTTTCGACCAATGCCACAAACTCGGATTCTATTATTAAGTGTGTAATGTATGTTTGTTTTTTAGGCTTCCTAGAACTAGTACCTCCTCCAAAAGTAAACACCCAACCTGAAGTAGATTTGTTTTCTTTCGCACTAGATATCCAACTAGTATTGGTATATCCTTCTAAAATTTTTGAGAAGTTTGAATATTTTAGTCTAATGTTTTTTATTTTCTTTAAGCAACCAAGAACCCCTGCAATGGTCTTTCAATATTCCAAACTCGGATTGCTAGTAAATCTACTTAATATACTAATAGCAAATGCAAGGTCCGATCTTGTATATTGTTTCGCGTACATAAGACTTCCAATTGTACTTACATACTCGATTTGTGCTATCGCACTTCCATCGTTCTTTATTAATTAATACTTGGATCCAGCTGAGTATTTGCCTATTTAATGTTCAAATATTTGAACTTNAGATATCCAACTAGTATTGGTATATCCTTCTAAAATTTTTGAGAAGTTTGAATATTTTAGTCTAATGTTTTTTATTTTCTTTAAGCAACCAAGAACCCCTCCAATGGTCTTTCAATATTCCAAACTCGGATTGCTAGTAAATCTACTTAATATACTAATAGCAAATGCAAGGTCCGATCTTGTATATTGTTTCGCGTACATAACACTTCCAATTGTACTTACATACTCGATTTGTTCTAGTTCTTTATTAATTAATACTTGGATCCAACTGAGTATTTGCCTATTTAATGTTCAAATATTTGAACTTATTTATCACATTCTAAACATAATGTGATTAGCTTAATGAATAACCCTCATATCCTTTTTACTTTTGATACCTAGGATGATATCCACTTATTCAAGATCCTTTATTTTGATTGTGAAAGATAGAAAGCTCTTTATTTCTTTACTCCATTCCATTTAACATATCATCAACATAAAGACACAAATATAAAAATATTATCACACACTTTAGTATAAAAATATTTATCAACCAAGTTATGAACAATACCTTATGATATAATAGTAAAATCAAATTTATCATGCCATTTTTTAGGTGTTTGTCTTAATCCGTATGGAGATTTAACTAATTTGCATACGTTATGTTCATTTTCTGGTAGAACAAACTCTTTTGGTTGTTCCATATAGATCTCATCATTGAAATCCCCATTTAAAAATGTCGTTTGACTTCTATTTGATGAACATGCAAATCAAACATTGTGTCTAATGCAAATAAGACTCTTATCGAGGTTATTCTAGCTACATGTGTATATATGTCAGAGTAGTCAACTCATTATTTTTGTCGATATTCCCTAGCTACCAATCTAGCTTTTATAGATATTCAGTGTAATATCAAAATTATATTTTCTTCTAAATACCCATTTGCAACCAATATGTTTGGATCCTTTCCTGTAAATCGACAAATTCTCGAGTGTTATTAGATATAATAGAGAATCCATACTTGCATCTTTTAAAAATATGCAATCCATAGAAGATATAGTTTCTTTATGAGTTTTACTTTCAACTTGAAGAACGAAATGGATTGTTTTTACAATATTCTTCCTATCTCCCTCGATCAAGCTGAGAGAAATAGGTTGGAAGTCTATATCGTCAGATCCTAAACTCTTTTTTCTATTCTTCAAGATTCACTTGATTGTTCAACATCTTTTGAAGATGTTTCTTCTTGTGACATCTGAAAACGTGAATGTTTTCTTGAGTTCCATTATGTTTTTTGAGAATTTCTTGTTGCCAATACATTTCAAAGAATTCTACACCTCTTAATTCTATTATTACATGAGATTCTAAGTTTAATAATCGTTAAGCGTTATTACTTAAGGCATATTATATAAATGCACATTTTCTATTGTTTTGCATTAAAACTATGATTTTGTAAAATATTTATAAAATTATTTAAACTTGAATTTCAATTACCCATTAAAGGAAAGAAGAAGAAGTATATGGAAAATAAAATTCTAACATGAGATAATTTTAGGTTCTAGTGTTTAAATATCCAGTGGATTTTGGTGCAAGCAAAAACAAAAAAGAAATTTGAGAAAATCGGATTCACTATTAGTTCTCAAAGCAATCGAGAACCGGATTGGAACTGATCGGTTCTCGATGTATGGTTCCAAAATCGACCCATTTAGTAGAGGAACCAAAGTCGAACCGATCAATTCAATTTGGTTCGGTCTTGTTCCATTGGTTTGGTGAAAAAAAAAATACCACTCCTACTATCACTTTTCTATAACAGCTAAGCACCTTTCACACCACCCCTCATTTCGCTCTCTAACCCTCTCGACATCCCATGTAGTGATTCAAGATTTTGTCGATTTGTTCTTGTGCTTGAGTCATTTCCTCTCTCCGATCTCCATCATTTCCTCTCTCCAATCTCCATCATTCATGGCTTGGTTACGAGATACGATTTTAGATAGTCTTGATACTCTCATGATCGAAGAAATCTATGATGCTCAATATTTAAAGAAGAAGATGTAGCATCTTGTTGCATCTGAGGGTCACAAAAATGACCTCATTATTGATGGTGGTCATTCAAGGGACAAGTTAAAATCTAATTTCAAATTTTGTAATCATTTATTGCAAGAAAAAATGGCAATAAATAAACGATTGTTATAAGTTGCAGAATAAAACAAAATTGATTGCAAATCAACAATCAAAAACTTCAGGAGAATCAAGTATTACAAAAAATCTTGACAGTGATGGAGAGCTTTTACTTACGTCTTACTGCAACTCTAATCCTGACGAAGCTTGAATTTTTTATATAGGGGATTTGTTTTCAACATATGAAGAAGTTTCAAAAGTTGTTCTTATGACCGGTAATAATACACGTTGTCGATAGTTGGTATCAGTTAGGTTAGAATAAAGATGTTTGATGGAACGTTAGAACACTTGATGCAGTGAGACACATTACATGCTTGAAGATAAAATCTTATCTTTTTAAGTACTATTGATTCAAAAGAATACATGTATATTGTTGAAGGTAGAGTCCTGAAAGTTAATAAATGAGCCCGTGTTTTGTTAAAGGGAGATAGAAAATTCTATTTATATATCTTGTAGTGTTATGCAGAATATTCAAGCAATCAACATATTTTAAAAACTCAAGTGGATTTGGAATTAGATTTTGTACGGTTGGAATCTAATTCGGGGTCTTCTTTAAGGATTACATCTTAGATGAATTTAGAAGTTATGGGTAAATCCGCCTTACCATCATCATCGGCGGTGTCATTGTATTCAGTTGCTAGAAACAAATCCATTTTTGGCTATAAGATTCCACATAGGTACAATTCTGCTGATTTTGTTGATGGTTTGAATGCGGTTAAGAGTGTTGATTGTAGCTAAGATCCTTCTTTTGATGCATTCGGTTGTAATTTTGTTACATGGCTTGTTTCAAACTTGTTTGGTGGTCATTAGATCACTTTTGCCTCTAATTGGGGTAGTAGAGGTGGATAATATTTTCAGTTGGAATTTTTTGATGGAGAAGTTCGTTTGTGTTTTTAATTGAAGAGTTCAAGTTTATTCCTTACAATGAAATTTGTCTCCAGGTGGAGAATTTTTCCTTTAAAGTTATGTTCATTACAGTAAAATTCGTGTCAATATAGAGATCGTTAGAATTTGGGTGTGACCCGAATTATTTGTTAAAGATAATTGAGAGTTCTAATTAAGACGCACATTAAGAAAAATTCTATTTGTAATGTTATTGTTGAATCCTATTCAATTTTACTAAGCGAATTATAGTTGAAATTTTACTTGAAAGCCCAATTGGAAGTTATGATTTGTGTTAGACTTAAAAAAGACTTTGGAATGAAGAAAAACATTTTTGAAAGGTTTTTTGGGACGGAGACTAGGCGCTTGGGCGCCAGGTCGCGACGCCCAAGTGCCATCAACGTAAAAGAAAAACAGGGAGCCCCGATGCTATGGCGCTCGGAGAGTGGCACCACGACGCCACAACATTGTTTTTTACTTCATTTTGGACTCATTTTTTGCATTCTACTTTAATTACAAAGCTAAATACAAATCTATATATTCTTTTTTCATATTATAATAAAATCTCTATTCTTTGCAAATTATTTTATTTTTGTGATCAATTATTTCATATTATGCTTATAATCTCGCATCGTCTTCAAAAAATTGGTATCTGAGTTATCCGACATCTTTCGCTTTTCTCAATAGTTGCTATGAAGTTGATACATTCAGGTTAAAATCCGACTTGAAGACTGAACCTGTCAAAAGACTGGAGCAATGATCGAACCAGTATTTCATTGCATCAATTGGCAAGTTATTATTACTTGAAAAAGTTTTAAATTTAAACATTTTTCAGCATATATATTAATCTGAAAATTTAACCATCAGCCTAAAACAATGCATACTATAAGAAAATGCAAATGCCCGAGTCTTATATTCTTTTTTAGTATCAAATCAACTATATGTAGGGAATTTTGTCATATTTATGTTATTCACAAATCACTCGCTTTATGAGTCGGGCAAAAGTGGAACGTGGAAAGCTAAGACATTATACATTCCTCACTAATGATATCAGGCAAGAGCCGACTATATCCTCACCCAAGGAATCTCAGATGAGAGACCTAGCCTCCCACTTCAACTACTGTCCATGTACAATCCAATTATATAGATCCAACCAAATGTTAGGACCCTCTCACAACTAACTCCATATTAAATTCGAGTACATTTGCACTGCCATACACATTATTTGCATTTGGTAGACACTATCTTGAACATTTCTCATGCCAAACTTCTCCACAATCTTGAATGTGTGGTTGAAAATGAGATAATTCAGCTCAGAAGTCGAGATTGATACATCATTGTTGTCTCTCTTCAAAATTGGAAAGATGAAACCATCAATTGCGAATGTAACACTTAGTTGACCAACAAATGAGTTGCCAAAGACCTCACTAGTCTCTGTTAGCTGGAATTTGCTTGAGTAACTTAGAGAGGTCATAAGACTTGAAATCTTTCCCATAACATAAGCTCAAATCAAGAGCTGTGTTCCCGTTCTGCAACACATCAAAGAAAAAGGTTGCTGAACTGAAAAAATAAAATTTAGCAAGCTCCTACAACATATGAATGCAATTGTGTATTAGTATGGAAATGTGTGGGGAAAAATTTCTACATACACGCAGATATGTATGTACAATTTTTACGAACTTACCTTGTTTCTTCTTGTTTTATCTGCACCATTGACTAACAAAACCTTTACTATGTCTCTGTTTCTAGTTTGCATGGCGACATGCAATGGTGTCCATCCTTCCTGGCAGAAGAAGGGTGTTAACCAAACAGAAATGACATACAACAGTAAAGTTGAACATATATTATAAACAGCATTTACATCAATCATAGATTCCATTGGAAAAATAAATTTAAAAAAAATCGTACTTACGTTATCAGCAATGTTAACATCAACCCTGTATTTTATTAATAGTTTGACAGTTTGCAAGGCTCCAACATGAACAGCGTAATGAAGAGGTACAGCACCATCCTGTTATGAGGATACAAACAATATCAATAATGTTAAAATCAAAATTCAAAAAATAATTATATGTCATAAGAAAATTTCTTACCAGATCCCTTGCTTGAGAATTTGCACCTTTTCTTAAAAGATGACTGATGACTGCCTCCTTTTTACCAATGATTGCACGATGCAGAGCCGTCAAGCCGTCCTGCATCACCAAATTTTGCTTAAATAACTGCTTAACACATAGAAATGTACAAGGATCTATTTATATGCACCTCTTTGATTGGTTTAGGTATAATGAACTCTTACCTTATCAACTACATCGATATCATACCCATTTTCAAGAAGGTCGTCCATAAATTTAATCTGTCCGGCAAGTGCAAAAGTATGGAGAGGGTTCCACTTTGCCTGAGGGATAAAGTTAAATAAAAATGAAATATTAGATCAGAGCACGAAACCAATTAGTTATAGTGTATTCTTTGTGGATGTACAATTATTTATACGTGCACAATTTTCTTTCTTAACTCAACAGTCCGACTCCACGTGTAGAGAAGCAGCTAAACCACAGGACAGAGTTCCATGTTAAAATGAGGAGTAAAAAGAAATCAACTATTTGAATTTATCCTTTTCCTAATTAATCATTATCATCAATATTTTAAACATTTATTTCACTCAAAATTTAAAGAATATAGTTTACATGATCAAAGAGTTCTAATAGTACCTTTCCAAAACTCTTATATACATGTTTAGATTGAAAAAAAACTACCACATGATATAGAAATGATACTGATATTTCATGCAGAACTAATGAGGAGGGAAGTCGTAGTACAAACAAATGATATTGGCGAATTGAATTTAATAGACAATATACATCTAGGGAGTAAAGGAAATAAGAGAGGAAGGACTATCATATTATGATATAAATTTTGAATTTCAGGGAGCACATGTATTATAACAAATTGTATAATTCTATGGCAGCCAAAATATTGATCAAATGTAATAGCATAAAGAATGAAATCTACTGATAGTTACTAGTGAAATGAAATATTTGGTCATAGTAGAGATATATCTATAAACATATTAAGAAAGTGTAAATGAAAAAAACCTTGTAATATATCTTTGAATTGATTTTAGAAAAAACAGAGAAAATACTAGAGAATTTTACCTAACAATTCCTTTGCTGCTTTACTTTATGACATCGTATATGACACCCCTTAACTTTAAACGTAGTTTATATTCAAGCCTCTTTCTCCTTAAATTTCTTTTTATTTTGACTTATTGGAGTCATCCGACAATGGCATATCAGTTGATCAAGTGATCTGCTATGTTTCTGACACAATCATGAAAGAAGTTACAATGCAAATAAGAGCTCATTTCATATCACTGAAACTTACAGTAGATATTTTCTCCAAATTGGGAGCTTCATTCTGTTCCAAAACTGCTCTTTCTTCCGGGCTCAAGAGCTGCTCTACCTCTGCGAGAAACCCAAAATCAAAATAGCACAATCTTGTACTTACCAGCTCATGTAATCCCAATCAGCTATGAAGAATCAAAAGAAGACCCTAAATTTTCACAATAAATTTCTGATTGTACAAGAAGAAAATGAAGTAAAAAGTCAGAATTGAAAAGCATAGTTGCAATATGATTTACAATTCCATACATTGTTTATAATTCAATTCTCTCACCACCTATGTTTTCCAGGTCAAAACACAACACTTCGATATTAAAAATATTTTGGAATAAAGACTGTATGCTATACAAGATTTTAGCTACTTTTTCTCCCTTTTAATGTAGAGAAATACACTGTACTAAACATGCTAAAATGGCATTATAATAGTTGGAAACTTGAGAGTATAGCGAGTGGGATAGGCAGAAATATAGACCTTTAACAAGATCTTCTTCGTACTTGCTCGTGGACAACTCCTCCAACTTATTAGCAGTAGCTTCAGTATGTACTTGTTCTTCTTCCCAGTCACTCTCGAAATCCAAGTCATTCTCTTCCATTTCCACTTTTTCATCATCTGAACCATCGTCATCATTCTCACTGTCAATACCAGAATCAGGATCTTCCCAACGCCCTTGATAACTGGACGTTGAATTAACTCTTCCACTCAGGAATCCATTAACAAAATGAACTCCAAATTTATTTTCTCTTTCTGGGCACTTGATTACTGTTGTGAAACTAGAACAGGTGCGAATAACTGGGCATGAAGCTTTAGCCATGAAAACTGGCTTGGAATTATTAACTAGTTGCACTAAAGTAAATGTTGGATTGCCCAAGGAAAAATTCATTTCTTATCTCCAGTCTTCCGCTGCCAAAACAAAAATTCAAAAAAAATAGAAAATTACATTAGCAAGGCATTTCATCGAGCAGCTTGTGGGCAAGCTGGTAAACTGAACATTTTGACAAATTTTCGGACAAACAAGCTTACAACACTAAAATGTTCGAATGTAAGGATTCAATTATGGAGATTATCCTTAATAAAGAGTGAAACCTTGCTAAGTTGCTAATCAGAATTTGGCAGATTCTTGAAGAATAAGATTTTGGAGGTTAAGCCAAAAAACCAGATATCATGTCTCTTGCGGTGTATTTATCATTTGGGGTTAGGAAAATCAAAAGAAAAATCAATGGAAATAGCACTAACACTTTGTAGCATTATTTTACATTAAATTTAGACCCTCTTTAGGAGATATTTTGGAAGTAGCCTGATTTGATTTGAGCCCATTTTTCTGAAAATTCATTTTTTAAAAAATTATTTTCAATTACACATTTTTCAATAAAATAATTTTAAACGTAAATCGAATTTTTTCTTCTTATTTTTTAACCACACATTCTCTAAAGAAATCACTATTTAAAAATACATTTTCCCCCATAATGAGACTCAAACAATTTTAAATTTTGTGAAAAATAACTTTTTGTGAAAGAATTTGGACCTAAAATTAAATTTTAAAAAATCGGAATCAAGCAAGGGCTTAAGAGTTAATTGTTTCAAGAGTTACCAAACTTATATCATAGTCATGATTTACTCACTAAATTTCAAAGTGTTTCACAGTGCTCACTGAACTTTGTCCATTTGCACCCTATCCATCAACCTAAAAAATTCTTTACCTTATTCGCTGACATGGCTAACAAAAATTTGATGTGGAAAGTTATGACAGTTAAAAAAATACAACTCAACCAAATCATTGTTTCATTTCTCATCCAACTTACACTTGATCACAATTTACTCATCGAATTTCAAAATATTTTCCAATGGTCACTCATGTTTGAAATGTTGCACTTCATTCATCATCCGCCATATTTCGTTCCCTTCATTGCTAATGTTCGCACAAAAATTTCACGTGGTAAATTATGAATGTTAAAAAAATCACCAAAATTATCATATATGAAACGTGACTTCCATGACTCTATAAACTTCTTTAAACCCCAATAAAGCATCTATAATGATTCTTTTAGAAATATCATTTTTCTAATTCAAATGTTTAGCATGCAAAAAATAAGTTTCAATTTGAGGCTGAAAATCTGAAGCATAACTTGTTTTGCTAGAATGATTTGTGAAAATATTTTGTTTATATTTCATCCCTTTAACTTCTAATTGCATCCAATTGATCACATGTGATCTTCAATCATCGTTTTATATTTTGAAACAACCATTGGATATTTGAATTTTGATCCCTCGAGCTTTATATTTATTGCAATTTCTCCATTTTCTCGTTCCTTGTCTCCAATTTCGTCAATTTCATCGATCTCTACCTAACAAACACAATATACATAGAATTAAACCATAATTTATTAAAATATTCAAGAAATACTCTAATTTAAAGACTTAAATAAGTGTACACAATGCACTTATCACGTGAGTTGATAGTTTGGCTAAATTGTAATTTTCTTTTATGATTGTAACTTACACGTGGAATTTCATACAATAAATTAGCTACGAAGTGAACAATATATGACGGATGATGAATGTAGCGCAACATCTCAAAGATGAGTGACCATTGGAAGAATTTTGAAGTTCGATTAGTTAACT
>CAIGRK010000036.1:0-12868 GCA_903798315.1 Fraxinus greggii | reverse complement strand
GATTGATTGATTAAAGAAATGGTTGTTGATAGAAAATGAGTTGTAGTAGACAGGTAATGAAGAATACGTTCGATGATTGGAAGAAAAAAAGACACGAATGAAATTGCTCAGACACTGCCTTTACTTCAAGCCCGCTTACTTTTCTATCACTTTCCTTACAGCCAATTTTACTGTCACATTAATTTTTGTTAACAAATAGCAACACATTAGTACATTTTTAAAATAATGTCTAAATTTTTTTAGTAGACGACAATCGATTGAATGCGAGAAAAGCACCTCCATCCAACCCATTGAACTCGAACCATTCAACAATAACGGTTAATTTTTTAATTTTAATTTGATTTTAATCTCCACCGAACACGTCCTAAATCTCTTTTAGATAATAACCATTTTTCTTAAATTTATTTTATTTTCTGTCTACAAGTCAAGGCCTCTTTTTTTAAGTCAAATGTCGACCTTAACTTTGTCAAAATTGGTTTAATCTAACTCTTATCTTTAAGCAAGTTTAATTAATTTGCAAAAACGACGGGCTAAATCACTTTGCTTTACTTTTGTCTCGTGGTTCAAGAATATTTTAATTAAAATATTTATGCGGAATAAATGAACTGCATGGAGCTGAGTTAATGAGCCGACAATTCCAACCTCACAGGCAGTTTGTTAGCTCGGCACAAAGGTGACAGCGAGAGCAGATGAGATTCGTTGTTCAATTTTTGCTGTTCAATTTATCGTTCATTTAATTAATTATTGACACGTCATTTTAAATTAAAATGTCATCAATTTGGTAGGTTCGTTATGAAAGGTGCCAAATAAGAAAATCACCAGTGAGAGGGCAAATCGCACCCACCAAAACTATGGAAGTAGGCATTCAAGCGTCACGCTGACATCATAAGCGTGAAATTAAACCTGGAAGAATTTCAATGGGTACTAGTATATTAGATTCCATAGATAGGAGATTGAGACCCATTGCTATGGGGAAAGATGTAGATTGATCATCCTAGATAAATAACAATTGTAACTTTTCTAATGTTTAAATCCCACACGAAAAGTTGTAATTATTGAGAAAAACATATGATATGAATTTGCATTTGAAAATAACTGTGATTGATAGCCACATAACATAATAGTAACCCATAGACCCACAATGTATTTTTTTCCAAATTTGTCGTTTCTTTCGCCAATAATGTCGGCAATTAATGGCCAACCTTGCATCGCGTCATGGACCACCACCCGAAATGTTAGACTGGTTAAAATAAATCAATATCCGGTTTCGTACATAGGATAATATAAAACAATATAATAAACAAGATTTTAGTATCCGCTGAAAGTTTATACAGGATAAGCCAATCTGCAATCCAGTTTGATTCCGGATTTAAAGATTGCTAAGTTTTCCACCTGAGCACTCGTGCCACAAAACAAGTTTGTTTTCTATCCAAAGGATCACAAAAAGTACAAGAGAAAGTATTTATAGTATATAATGAATCTCAATGCAGTAAAGACACTGAAATCAAGTTCAGCATTCTCTTAACAATTCAACATTGACTAATTGATGGAAAAATGTATATAGATAAATGAAATCCAAACTAGAAAGAGAAATTTACATTATGGAAGAAAATAGAGAAATTTTCTCACTCAGAAAATATAACTTTGTACATCCATTTTTGAGTACAAATACATCAAAGTCGTATTGATCTATAGAGAACTTTGATTCTTACATCAATCCACTCTCATTGGTACCTAATGCTCTTTGTTTTGATCCTATCAAAACTAAACACTATTCACCTATGCTTACCATAGCCAAGTAAAAAGGAGTGGAATATTTCAGGGTTCTACAATGTTGAAGGAAATTTTGGATAGTAGCTGTGGAACTCCTGAAATTACTGGTCCATAAGTCTGCAAAACAAGCAATTGAACACGGTAAGCACACTTGATAATATTCAGACATTCCAAATAATATAAGCTTCCAGGAAACTTTTAGCGCAGGTTTGTAAGCAGGAAACTGGAAAACACGTCTAAGATCTTTAATATTTTCCACAATCCACCTTTCCAAACAGAGCCGGCCTTGACTATAGGCAGCGTAGGCGATCGCCTAAAACCCTACTCTAATGAGGCCTCAAATTATGTAAGGTTAATTGACTGGTTGAAAAAAAAAAACGAAAATTATAATTACGAAATTCTTTAAATTAGAATAATCATATGCAAACATAAGAAATTAATAAAATTTAAAAATACAAACATCTCTAAAAAAATCATATAAATGACAAAACTTATCAAATATATTTATGTATCACATAACTATATCACGGCCATTACTTTCTCTATATATAATTAATTTGACCATTTATATTCTCAACCATCATTTTTCTTCTCTCTTAACAAGAAACAAAATGTCACTTTTCTTAATTCAAAATTTATGGTTATTACTTTTTCTAATGCTCTCATGGTGGGTCTTACACTTATTCAAGGAACTCCTGCTAAAAGCACTGGTATTCATTTCTCTCTAGATTCTTGCATTTCATATTATTTGTCATTTTTTTCCCAAGTTTTCAGTGCCATTGTATTGATTAATGTTTTAATTAAACTAATGTTTTTCTATGTATTATGTAATCTAGTTTAGGATTTTTTCGATCAACTTATTTTTCCTTTTTCCCCTCTGCATTGTATATCTTGTATTTTGTCTTCCAAATTTCCTTGATATGTTCAATTGTATTTAATTGCTTTCTAAATCAAAGTCAATCATTAATTTTAATAATACATTTCATAGGATCCATAACTTTTCAATCATATATTCCATTAACTTTTATCAAAATCTACTAAAAACATGATTTTAATCTTCATCAAACGAGGGCTTAATAATCATAGGGGCCTTATATTTGAAGTTTGCATAAAGCCCCCAAAATATCAGGGCCAGCCGTGCTTCTGCTTCCAAGGAAGTTTTTTGGTTGCATTTTGAGGAAAAAAGTTGGCAGGCATAGAGACCCCAGTATATTTGTGAATTCTACCAGCATCAAGTAAACCAAGTTAAAAAAGAAGCACAACGGAGTGCAGGGTGGTTATTGTTTGTAAGCAATTAATTCTCAATAGAGTCACTAAAATAGAGCAATATCAATTACCAATGGGTTTAAAATCATCAACAATGTTTCCACGAAGACCTACCTTCTCATTGTCATGAACTTGGCACAATGGAACTGCAAGAAGTTTGAAGTTCTTCGGTACAATGAATCTCCGACTTGCTGGTAGCTTGACGAGAAAGAGTTTTGAGCACTCCTACAAATACAAGCAGTAGGTAGTTAGGAACTATTTCCAGTTATCAAAAGTAAAATAACTATACACTAAAAGGGCCCAGCCTTCCTTTATTCTAGTTCAGTTGGAGAGGAAAAAGTCCCATCCATTCCCTCCAAGCAGACTCGTAGAGCTGCAGCTTGGATTAGAGGAGAAAGCAGAACAGGAAAACGGGGAAAGACGCAATGAGTTCCACTGCCTTTAGAACTACCTTAGGCCTTTTTATGTTTGGAGGCAAATATGGATAAAGCAACGTTTCAAAATCTGATCTCCACCACATTCCAAGACATTCGCCAATCTAGATATCAAGAAACATCACCTGTCAACAAATTGCAACTAAACAAGCATAATGTCAAGCGGAGTGCACATTTACCTCCCATTCAGGTCCACGATTTTCTTCACCCACACATAACTTGCTCAGTAGCTTGCGTTTCAAGCAGTCAATATCTGCAGAGTAAGACAAAGATATTTTTCTTAGCTTCCATGATCATTTCCAGCTATTAGGATCTCTGTTGGACAGTTATCGGAGGGACTTCAAAGATAGTTACTTACCTGATTCACCAAATCGTGCACGGCCACCCGGAAGTTTATAGATGGAGTTGTTTATTTGCAGCACTAAAAGATGAGGGTGCTTGAACAACTCTACCTGCATTTAGAACTGTTTCTAGTTCTCATGGAATACTTAAATGATCTAATAAGCCACATATAGTCCATATTGAAGTAAAAGGTGTTGTGGTGGGGCAAAGAGGAGGAGGTGAATCTTGTCATGGGACATTAACAGCTAAAAACTAAAAATAAAGGGTCATTCCAAATATTACTCCTAAGGACAAATTGAATTATGTGACTTATTTCACATGCGTAGTAAATGTTAAAATGAACACTGGAAGTGTATCTAAACCTTTAGCATCAATAGCAGAAATGTCAAGAGTAAGAAATATGACACATGAAGTGATATTTTCTGAGTAAAGTAAAGATTTAAGTTTGATTATAGCTCTCGAATAATCCTCCATTAGCATTCGCAGAAGTTATAACAGAGACTTTGCTAACAAATCATCGCCGTGATACAACTTGTTGGAAAAACATGTATCTCTTCCTTTCTTTGCATGAATATAGACAGGCAAATATATATTAAAAAAAATAAAAAAAGAAACTGAGCAAGATCACAGATACAAGATTTACATGGTTTGACACATAATAAATACAAATTTACTATCCATTACAACAATAATGGTATAGGCAGATTCTTGGACAAAAACTGAGGTTCACAATAGTCTCTCCAGGGCAAAGTCACAACAGGAAAAATTATATTTTTCTCCGCTTCCCTCTCTCCCTAACCCGCCCGTTGGAAGCCTTTACTGTCTTTTGTCCTTTTTCCTATAGACAGACACTCGTTCCATCTAGTACCTATTTTACCTTCCCCTTTTCACTTCTATTGCAAGAGTCACTTAATCGTTTTACTACTTTTTCCTTCCACTTCCAATTAAATTTGTTACGGGGAGAAGCTATCAGCCTACATAAAGGGCGAAATTTATCTACAGATCACAAAAATGCACAAAGAACCTTTTTGTTGGTATTTTTTCACGTTTATGTTGTCAGTCTATTTGTTAGACCTTCCCAGCAACAAGAAAATATAAACATAGTTACATAAACAGTCAAAATGCGCAGAGAACTGACCACAATTACAGCTGCCACACAAGTCCTCATTCCATAAGCATCATAGCTAAAAATAAGACAGAAACATAAAAAATAAAAAAATCACAAATACTCCAAATAATAATTTTATAAAACACACAGTAATAATTAATAAATTCCTTGATTTTAAACGTATATAGAGAAAAGGAGGGGTAAAAAACACTGCCAGTCAATTTATTTTGCTTCAAAATCATCACTCAACCTGATTTTTGGCTGGCACGTTGGAAATTCTGTCACAGAAAATAACAGATTTTAATAGATTGAAATAAAATTGAACTTGAGTGACGACTTTGAACCAAAATAAAGTTGGATTACTAACAGTACTACCAGTGTTCTCTACCAAAAAAACGGAGATAATATGTATGAATATTTACTTGGCTTTCATGCGCAGAACACGATCGGTGACGGTTTCGTTCCTTAACGGGAGTGCATCTTTGGAGCCGAAGTAGTAGCAGCTGAGTGGGTATATATCCAGTACGGTGCTGCTATTGGAGCTGTTGCTGTTACCGTTACTGTAGCCATTCTGTCCATTTTCTACCGTTGATCGATGATTCATCTTCAGATTTGAGCTGAAATTGGATGAAAAGAGACGTGGCTGTTCCAGAGAAAACTGGAGCATATAAAATTGTGAGTGGGGAGTTGGCACACAATTTTAGATAGGACGGTCCAATAGATTTTTCTAATAATTTTGATTAGATTGTTCTCGAGCGAATAAAATTATCACTGTTTTTAATTTTCTCCAAACGCCCGTATAAAATGAATTATTCTTATTGTACATAATATATTATCCACTTGTCAATTCGATAACCAATTTGGTAATGAATTATGTAATGATTGGTATACAATTGTCGTGCAGGTGACTTGGTCGACATGGTAGGGTCCGAGTCGGTCTTGCATTTTACGGAATTTTCTTATCGAGATTGCACTCACGTACCCAAGATCACGATATTGTCCTACAGCTACGAAAATGAAATAATCAACTCCAATACGCTGAAACGTCTAATGATTGAACATCTCATTGCTGTCAATCTAAACAATCCAAGATGTCATTTGCAAATCACAAACCACCCACCATCCAAATGTACTCATCGAGCTTGTTGAGTACCCCTCATCCTCTTCAAACTTATTCGAGATGAAAATGAATCGATGTCTTTATTGTCAACACCAAATAGACAAGGGCATTTAGAGTCGATCAACTACAACAACTACATTGACCAATAATTAAAGATACCAAATGAGTCGAGTTGCTCGTCGTTCGTTCAATTTCGTCCATAGGTGGTTCGACTCTTTATTTTTTCCACGAATCAGCTCGTTTGGGCTATAGACTAGGTCCTTTTTTTTTTCTTTCTTTTGGCTTGCTTTACTAATTTCTTTAAACACATATCTTGGCATGATTTTGGATTTATTTTGTAATTTTTTTAAAAATAATAAAATGTTCTGCTTGACTAGTGAAGCCCACAAGCCCATGTGCCGAATCGAGCTCTTGTTTTGCACACGAGGGAAACTTAGGGGCTGTTATCTTTGTATTTCACTTTTATGTTTTGAGTTTTGAATTCATTTTAAATTTTGTGTTTTGAGTGTCCATTTTGAGATTGTTGAAAATGTGTTCTTTTTGGTATTTTGAAAAATTGTTTTCAAAAATAAAAAAACCAAAAACGTGTTTACTTTCAATATTTCCCTTCCCTCCTCTCTCTTCTTCCTCTCTCTCACTGTCTTCATCTCCCCTCCTTTTTTTCAGGCGGTGGTTGGGGTTGGGTGCGGTTGCTGCTGCGAATGGTGGGTTGGGTGCGATTTTGGGAACGGTGGTGGGTTCGATTTTTGGAACGTCGACGCTGTTGTGAATGCAGCGTCGCGAATTTAGGTTGTGGTAGGTCCGATTTTGGGAACAACGACGCTGCTGCGAACGCAATGTCTCGATTTTGGGTGTTTCTGGTTGATGCAAACAATGGGTTACGTGCGGTTGATGGGAACGGCGCGATTTTGGGTTGGGTGCAATTTTGGGTGTTTCCGATTTAGGTTGGGGTATGATTTTGGTTTGGGAGCAGTGGTGGTTCTGTTGCGATTTGGTGGTTGGTAGTGGTTGTGGTGTTGTGTTGGGATTTGGTGGTTGGTGGTGTTCTGCTGCAGTGGTGATTTTGGTTTCAAGCGACGGCGGTGGTTGGTGCAGGCGGTTATGGTGGTAATTGACAGTGATTTTTCTTGATTTTCTGTCGCGATGCTGCAGTGGCGGTTTTGGTTTCAGGCGGCGGCGGCGGTGGTTGGGATGACAAAGAAAATAGAAAACACTCAAAACCCGTTTTGAAAATTTTGGTTTGATTTTAACTGAAAACATCTAAAACAACAAATTTGTCGTTTTAATTTTTCTTTGTAAATTTTGAACTTGTTTTCAAAAACACGTTCTCGAAAATAGGAAAGAGAGCGCGTTTTCACTGTTTTGAAAAATCGAAAACAGAAAATGACAAAGAAAACAATCTCTTAAATGTTTTAAAGATAATATTGAACCGAGTCATTCTCTCTCTTACCAATAACTATATTTTATTAAATGATAAGTATCTTCTGATTAACTATTTAAAAGTGACTATTTTATTAAAAATCGTAGAAAGCAAAATTATGAAATTAGATTTTTAATAAATTTTAATAAAAGTTAATAAAATGTATAATTCAAAATTTATAAGTTTCATAAAATACCGATTAAAATTAATTATTCAAAATCGTCTTACATGTACAGTAAAAACTACAAGTGACTAAGACAAGTCAACCAAGCTTCTCTTCTCGCTAATTGCAATCAACCCCACCCCGATAGCGGTGGGTTGGCTGCTTGGTGTCGAAAAAGAGTAATTGCTTCTCGTTTAATTGTGTTCCATTTAGCATACGTATACACAAAGATTGGCCCCCCCCTTTTTCCAATTTCTTAATCTGCTTCTTCCTTTCCGTTCTTTCTAAAATTGTTATCTGAAAGGTTACAAATTTCAAGGCAAGTCCTCTTTACCCATTTCTTTTAGTGTTTTGAGATTTATTGGGTACTCTTTATTTGATTATACTTGTATCTTGTTCATTTCTAAATTTTCTGGGTCTTTGTTTTTTTTAATTATGTGTTCCGTTATTTGATTATACTCTATTCTTGGGGTGGAAAGTGAGGTAGGGGTNCTAATTGCAATCAACCCCACCCCGATAGCGGTGGGTTGGCTGCTTGGTGTCGAAAAAGAGTAATTGCTTCTCGTTTAATTGTGTTCCATTTAGCATACGTATACACAAAGATTGCCCCCCTTTTTCCAATTTCTTAATCTGCTTCTTCCTTTCCGTTCTTTCTAAAATTGTTATCTGAAAGGTTACAAATTTCAAGGCAAGTCCTCTTTACCCATTTCTTTTAGTGTTTTGAGATTTATTGGGTACTCTTTATTTGATTATACTTGTATCTTGTTCATTTCTAAATTTTCTGGGTCTTTGTTTTTTTTAATTATGTGTTCCGTTATTTCATTATACTCTTTTCTTGGGGTGGAAAGTGGGGAAGGGGTTTCGTGTTAAAATATATTGGAAGTAATTTATATATTCTGTAGATGGATAATTCATAATTTTCTAATGGGTTTTATTATTTGCTTGTTGTTTTGTATGAATTTTGATGGTCTTAAGATGATGGATTAATGGGTGTAGACTACGAAGGTAGAAAGTGAAATTGATCTTATGGGTTTTACATTATGTGCTTGGGATTAGTTCTGGTTTAATGTTTTGCTGGACTAGTTCTTTAAATTATTTTCAAATTTCCGCGAAGCAGTCGAGTTGGAGGAATTTTATTGATAAATTATCCACCAGATACTCAAAATGATATTAGATATTCGTTATTCTCGTATGCTTCGGTTCATGTTATGAATTCTTGATAGTATGGGAAATTTTCTTTTCCAAGGTTTGGATAATATGATTTCTCATATTATAGGAGTAGAATGGTTATCCTTTTAGAGTCTTTAACGCCATATTAACTAGCAATTTACATCTTGAACCTTGAAGCTGCAAATATCTACCAGCGAAACTCAAGCCCCTTCACCTTGCATTTTATATGGTCTTTTGTTTCTACATGACGCAAATAATGATTTGACCGTCTCGCTAACTTGAAGTTAGTTCCTAGGCCTCAAGTACATGTTAGAACACATAATATACAAGGTTTTAACTTAGTTTCATTCTTTAATATTGTCTAATACAGTCCACCCCACCGGACAAGGCGCAAGTGTTTTCTACCATCTTAGTTAAACTTGAATTTTATGCACAGATTACCAAAAATTGAAATGTTCAATATTTTGTTAAGCAGGTTGACTAGAAGTTGCAGTGGAAGAGAAATCTCGGCACTCTGGGAATATCGGCTATAGAGGAGTACAAATGGATAAAAGTACAAAATTAGCTACACGCTTGCTGTTTTGTTGCATTACCCAATAAGTCGGATGTCATTTTCTTACTTCAAATAGAAATTTCTACTAGATAATTGTTCTACTATATCTATTTATCTTCTGCATTTTCTTTTGTTCGAAGCGTGAAATCTGAGCAAATTCCAACCAGGGTAAAAGTAATCAGTAAATGGATCAACTATATTCAAGCTCATATGGTAAAATTGAGCATGACCTCTAAGAGTTTGAAAATCAGTTGTCAGCGTTTTTAACCCACCTTGAAGCCAATCCATTTTGAACTTCTATGCAAAAACTAGTCTAAGATAATTTAGTTATCTGTGTGCAAGATACAAGAAATAATGTGGAGAGAGGCAACAAGAACTGTTGTATTAAACCTTTTTACCATTTTTAATCTTTTAGAATTCTATTGTTCACTATCTTCTGTGCAAGTTATATGTCTACATGAGGTTAGCTTAGTACGCTCATTAATTGACAGCACAGAACACGATGGAAGTTTTGCAACGACCAAGGAAAAAATAATAAAAAACTTGCTAGACAAAACATAAATACGTATATTATCAGCTTATCAGTCCCATATGCTGCATAAAATCAAAGGGATGTTCCGTTTCACTGCAACACTACCTTTAGTTTTCTTTGTTAGAAAAGTCATCCAGTAGAATAGACGGTGAATAAAAACTGACGTTGAATAAAAACAAAATTAAGTAACAGATAAGCATCTGAATGTCTATGAATTGGGACTTCTTGGTGTTACAGATGCTACTATTGAGGAGGGAGAGAGTAGAAATGGCTTGGAACTGGTGAAATCAATTTCGGATAAGCATCTTGATCTTTTGAGACCATCAGCTCGATATTATTCAATGTTTAAAGGTAGTTATTTCATTTATAATATATTCAATACATAATTGATTGGCAGTTATCGATCATAAAAGTTTTGTCACACTAACGTCATTGCACTCTCTTCTACTTATAATTGTGCTACAAGATCATTCTAAGATGCTTGCTACATGCCTTTTTTGTTTTTTGCACTTCTTTAGAGATTCTATTGGTAAACTTGAATGCTTTCTCCATTTTTCTGGCAAGTGTTAGAAAACCTATTAATTTCTTTTATCTTCCCAGAAAATAAGGAAACTCCTAATTTTTTCAACTGTTACTAACATTGGCTCTCTTGTGCGTGCATTTCAATAGCTTGATTTTTTCAAAATTTTCCCGTCATTCTTCTACAAATTCTTTCTTTCTTTTCATTTTTGAGCTTGAAAACTTACTCCTTAAAGTTCATATGGATTCAATTCCGTCTTTCTCTGGACTTCCATCTCTTTTGCCAAAGATGTAATGACTTGTGCCAACGTACAGTCTGTGTGTGTGGGAGGTGGGGGAGGTGGAAGATTGATGGATAAGTCATGATAATTTTACCCTGGTATTAAATACTCTCGGATCCTCTCTATCGATCGCAGGACAAACGGCAGACCATGAAAAGGGCAAGTATACTCTGATTCGAGATGGAGATGACTTCGAACTGGGTATCTATGACAAACCTCTTCCTTGCTTTGGCTGTGGAATAGGATGGTTCTCGTACGTATACTGAATCTTATTTTGCATCTTCAAGGTTTTTCCGCATCTAATTTCTATGCCCTCTCACTTTCAGTTTTTTAGTGGGTTTTCTGTGCCCACTACTGTGGTACTATGCTACATTCTTGTATTTCAGAAACTACTATCGTAAGGATCCTAGGGAACGAGCTGGACTTGCTGCTTCTGCAATTGCAGTAAGTTTCTCTTTCCATCCCACTCGATAAAATATGAAAACCTGCACCCGAATGTTAGAATAATATAAAAAATTTGATTTCTTTACTACGGATAATTAGTCTTTTCATGTGTTCTTAGAGTTTAATAGAAATAATTATCTCAGGCCTTTCATTCTGTCACAGGCAATGGCATGCTCTGTCGTGGTGTTAATTGTTATTGCAATTCTACTTTTCTAGCTCGGGTCTTGCCTCTTGCCCGTGATCCTAACACATTAACGGGTTTTCAGCATAGAGTTACATGAATTGTACATTTACATGTTGCGATATGAATCTTTTGTAACGAGTTTACCTGTATATTGGACAAGAAAAGCGTTCTCTCCATTGTTATCTTTTACAGGAACTATAAGTGATATTGGTTTTATACATGACAATAAAGTTTCTCTTTATATACCTCATCTTTCCATGTAAGATTCAAGTCACAAGAAAGGGTCAATATTACATTATCATCTTACTAGTCTTGTTCATGCAAATCGTTAGAGGTATAACGCGGGGCCCACCTCAACCATTTATTTTTCTTGAAAAGTATAATTTCAGCAAGAAATTTTGAAATCCAGACAGGCAACACTAGCTAAGGAGATAACATTTCGTGATGGTTTAACAGTTACTTGGAGGCATGTAACAAATAGCTTTGTGAAACTATCTACCATCATCCCAAGCAACGTGCTATATCTTTGTTTGATCTCAATTATTTTCAAAATACGATTTTCGCTTTCTTCTTTCCAATTACACATTCTCCAATAAAATAATATTACAGGTAAATTCAAAACTTTTTCCTTGTTTTTAACCACAGATTTTCCATCGATCTACTATTTTAAAATGCATTCTTAGCAAGAAAAATGAGGCTCAAGTAGGGATATAATTAAGATACTCTGTCTTGATTTTGTCTTCGTTTGGATATAATTTATAAATTGATTTAAACTCTCAGTTAAAGTCAAAAATCAATTTTAACCATATATTCGTAACTTCTATTCATTTTTGGGCAATGTTGCAAGATTCGAGAGACTGAATAGGTTGGGCGAAGAAGAGAGTTCTCTGAAAATGACGAGATTAGAATGGAAATATGGTGGTGTTGGTGATGGGGTGGAGGAAAGCTGTAGGACAGGGGGAGTTGAGCTGGGGTTGATTGGAGAGAGATGTATTTCTCAAATAATTTTGAACCTGACTTTTTGCACTTTCTAAAAAGATTTGGAACTATGGCTGCGATTTCTTTCTTTCTTTCATTCTTTTTTTTTTTTTTTTGTTATCTAAAGATGATGATTTTACGAAGTTTTAATGTAGGAAATGGACGGTAGGTACGATTTGCGAGTTGTTTACTTGATTTGAGCGTGAAATGGGTCAAATTGAAAGGATATGAACTATTTAGATATAACAAGCAATGTGACTGTTGGAAATCCAACACAAGGCGAGCCTTTACGGCTTTATCATTGGACTATACACGTTCATGTCAAAGAAAAACTCAAGTTTTAATATTTAATTTACCTTTTATATATTGAAAAATTCTAAAAAAATTTTAAAGTGTCATCTGAGCAATCGACCTCCCCTGCTTCCTCCACGCTTGTTTTTAACTCTATTTTGGTCAAAGTAAAAGATGAAATATTATAACTGTTAGTTTGGTCGCTCTTAATATTGTTCTCATTCAATTGATCAATCTTTTATTTATTACTAGTTTTAAGCCGTGCGATGCACGGGTTGTACTATTGTGAA